>FIZR01010819.1:0-16262 GCA_900060175.1 Ferrisia virgata
TTTTTTGGTGTTTTTTTTTTTTTTTTTTTTTTTGGTTCGTAATAGCGTAGCTTTTTGTTCCTTTTGAAGAGGGTAATAAATGTTTTTGCGCGTTGAAAGGTCTTTGGTCGTTACAATCGCGAGTCGAAAATCTCTTCGATGAGGATGTCTTCTTTGAATACGTATACCCTTTAATCTTTATTCTATGTGGTTTTGAATTTTTTTTTTTTATCAAACAATCGAAGTAATAATAATTTTTAACTCTTTGTCGAGTTACATAGATAGGTTTGGGTTCCCTCGTATGGCAAGTAGGGGTACGCTTATTTTCATCACATTATACCTAATAATTTTTAATGTCCAAAATTTTCCAGATTTAATAATGAAAGGTGAAACTTTTTTGGACAGTTTGTATTTTAATAGGCTATAAAAGGTTATCATTATACCAGTATTAGTTTACATTAAAAATGTCATAAGTGTGGAGCGATTTTCAGGTGAGACTTGACATTTACAAAGTAAAGGTGATGCATTGGAATTTGGTGAATTGACTTTCCACCGCTCACTATTCCTGGCTATCAAAATTGTAAATATCATAATTTATTTATTTGCCGACAAAAAGTATAGCGTTGTTAAGAGGAGGAGGAAGAGAAGAAGGAAGTAAATGAGTACATTTTGTTAACCAAGACAAACACTGCAATTCCTTGTATAGATTAAATTTTTTATAGAGAAAAATGAAAGAAGAAACTTTCAAAAAAAAGTGTCGCAAAGCGTTGCTTTTCGAGTCGAATTTTCGTAAAGTAACAGAAATATGCGAACGCTTCGTGATGTTTTTTTTAAAACTGAGGTAGGAGGGGGAGGTAAAGGTAGATATCGAAGTGAACAGGTGAAACTTCCAAAGGGCATATCTAGGACCTTTACTAAATCCACATAAAAAATTGCAACTCTCTGGCTCAATTTGTAGGGGAATTATGCGCAGGGACGTAGCGAAGCCAACTTTCAAGCGGGGGGGGGGTAATATAAAAATGTTTACAACAACATTTTCCAATTTTTTTTGTAAAGTGAAAGATATGGTTTCTATTGTGTAAATAACACTTTTTTCGGGGCTCTAGTTCACAAAAATTACAGTTTTAGAAGTTTTGTGAATCGAAGGCGAATTAAAAAAAATTGGGGGGGGTGGCATTAAAATTGTGTTTTTAGGAGTTTTTAAATTCATGTGGATAGGTTCGTGCTGTTGGCTCAATTTTTGTCTTTTTGTCTTAACTAACTTTTTGCCAAATTTTTATGATTTACAAGTTTTTTGCCAACTTTCTCAGCTGACTGGAGGAGTGACGCCCCCTCCCCCCCTCAGTGACGTCACTGATTATGCGTGCTACAAACTGGAAATATGTATATGAAAACCGAAAAAAAATTACATTCTTGGGGTTGTGCTAAAATTGTTTTTTTTTTTTTAAGCCAAATCGATGGATAATCCAAAGTTGCATAACGTATCCAAAAATAAGCCTTCCTAGGTCAATCAGGAGGGGAGATATGAGGGTTTTTCTCTTTTTTGACCTTGAAGAAGGACTGTTTCTCCTCCTCCAGATTCCCCCCCCCCCAATTGTACTAGAAAGTTGAAATTTGGTATGTAGATTTAGTAGGGATCTTAGATGCGCTTTTTGGCGGTATGGACTTTTTAACCTCATTACATACCCTCACAGCCTCCTCGTATATCCTTCCCGCACCGAAATTGAGTCAAGAAGTTGAAATTTGGTCAGTAGATTTACTAAAGGTCTTAAATAGGCGTTTCGGTGGTGTCGGCGTTTTAGTCTCAGTGGAAAGAACATACCCAAAAAAACCTCGAAACCAAATTTTCAGTTACTGAAGTTCATTTTTGGATTTTTGGCGGATTTTTGAAAATTTATGTTAACCACGCGCATAGCCAATAAATACAGCAAAAATGAAATATGTCACAAAATATGATCTATTGAGGTTATAGTGGAGAAAATTGGGTTCTTACGTAATTTTGACCACGCGAACAAATGATTTGATCTATCCTATTTTCCACGCGTTCTAAAGGCTCCAGAAATTTTTTTTCTCCAGAATTAAAAAAAAATTGCCGAGTCATTTATTTATCCAGCATAAGTTTAGTAACTGCTTAATCTAAATCTCGCAGTTTAGTTATCAAAATTTCCAGGTGTTTTGAAGCTTCCAGCAAAAGTTTCAATTTCTCCAGGATTTTCAAAATGCTGCAGAACTGTTGGCAATGAACTTCAGTCGCTGAAAATGTTATCCTAATCTTTATGGGTTTCCAACGGTACACCTAAAAAAGTTATTTTTATGCCGGTCTTAAATAAAGAATAAATTGAAAAATTCAAAATTTGAAAATGCGCGAACGCTTTTTTTTTTTTTTTTTTACGAAACCCCAGTACACTCTCTGACTCTCTGAGAGGCTCGTGTGCAGAATTGGTCCAAGGGGAAAGGTTTGAGAACTAAATTAAAATTTTCAGTGCTCAAAACTTCGAAATTTTCTGATATTATGCGAGAAAAATACATTCGCCAAAACGAAGCAAGGGCGAAATTTCCAGAAAGAATTGTCGTTCCACTCATTGGAAACTGCATTTTCAGAAATACTCTGGTAATTTACGCAGTTTTTTGGACTAGATGACCCAGTTTTCTACGAATAATTCACATTTTTTTCGTTCATGAGATAGGTTTTAACCCTCTCCCCCTCCCTTGTGCCCGAGCTTGCTCCTAATATCGATCTTCCAAATCAATATCTGTCACATTTCCCAGACGTTCTGCAACCTGTAGTGGAAGTTATAATTTCTGCGGACTTTTCAAAATGCTCCAGCATGGTCGGATATGAACTTCAGTGGCTGAAAATTTTATTCTCGCTTGTTTGGGTCTCATTGTAACAGTTGAATCAGATTTCTTAAGATATTTTAATTAATTTTTTCGGTCAATTAGTAGATTATTTTACCCATAGCCACTTTCATCTCAAAAACCCCAAGCCAATATGCCAGTTTTGCAACTCCGAGCCCACCTTAACCCAACACCTCTTCTTTTGCCCCTCTCTAAAACATGAAAGTTAAACCCTAAACATCTCTGAAATCTCCTCAACAATCCCAGATTCATTAATTGAAATGAAAAAAATCCTCCTATTAATAAGCAGACTCAACCTGAGCCACCAAATTTAAGTTCTCACCTTCCCAATCTATTCAAACACTGGGCGTAAAAATCTTAAAATTATACATGCTCAGTATAATAAAAATTAAAAAAAAAAAAAATAATAATGCGCTGAAAATACCTATGTACATTTTTCATCTGTCCTTGGATAGATTATATTTTGTGAAATATGTATAATTGGTAAACATTTTCAAAAGTACAAAAATGAACTTCAGCAGCTGAAAATTCAGTTTTAGGGTTTTTTGTAATGTGCTCTTTCCATCTAGAGAAGTTTCATACAATTAAGAGCCATCGAGCCCTACAGCTGAGAAGATTCCATTGTAAATATTTTCAATTCGCAAAATTCCACGAAATCGTTTCTTTGCAGTTTTAATTTGTCAACTCATTCATGATGTAGCATTGCTTTGCCTCCCCCCCCCTTTTCAAGGTCAAAAAGAGAAAAAACCCTCATATCTCGTCTCCTAATTGATCTATGAGGTTGATTTTTGAATATGTTCTATAACTTTAGATCCCTTATCGATTGATTTAAAAAGGAACAATTTTTGTATTTTTGGCTCCTCAGCACTCCTCTCGTAAGAATGAATCTCTCCTTCAGGTCCCTATCACTCTTACCTTTCAAGTTATGCAGTATTAAACCCGAAAACGATATATAAAAAATTATTCGAAATTTATTACATATCCTTTTTAAGTTCTTTATTGGATTTTTTTGGTGATCGCAAAGCTAATCCATTTGAAAAATATTTACGTAGGGGTACTTAGTCTGAAATCCACCTATGCTTTTGTAGATACATCAATCGTCCACCCTGCACCGGTAGTACCCCTCGTTGCGATGCTGGCCAACCCGCTGCATATAAGTCGGGTCTCTTCGTCGAATCGAGACTAAAGCCCATCGCCGATGCAACTCGTCGGCTCGCAACGCGATACCTTTTTACCTATACTACTTCCAGACGATACTTGTAGCGTATTTGTCGTAGGTCGTGATGACATCGTCGAGCCTTTAACACGTTCCGGAACTTTCTCAAAGCGCGATGCGATTCAGTTTCCTTATCGGAAAGGTGATCAATCATAGGTTGGTTATGGGTACAGTGGGTACGATGGCGATGGTGGCGGTGGCGGCGGCGGCATTTAATCGTTATTACAGATTGACGACTGACCTACTTGGCTTTGGACGAAGAAGTGCAATGCGCGCGGTGAAGCTTTTTTAAACGCCAGAAAGTGGCATACGCACAGCGGTGACCTTCACCCTGCCGGACTCCGATTAAGTATTCATCACGAGCCGGTTCCAGGCGGGCAGCAGCGAATTCCAGTTTTACATTTCAGCATTCTTCCCATAAATATAACTCTATCCGACATATTGGTCAATTGTATACATCTTCTTCCTATTTTCCTCGGTGATTTCACCTATACATTATCTATACCTTCGAACGCGCACAAAGCGTTGAAATTACTTTCTATTAGATTTTTTTTCTTCTTCTTCTTCTTCTTCTTCTTTTTTCGTTCTTTCTTTTCTTTCATCGTGTTTCCTTTTTCTTTTGCTGCTTATATACCTGTAGTGTCTTCTTCGTGGTGTTCTTCTTTACTATATACATACACACACACACACACACAGTGTATATAACTTCATGATTTCCGCGCACTTCGTAATTACATGCTTATATTTTTATAATCAAACGTTACCAACTTTCGCAGCAACTCGACGCGACGTACTCTATGTATTTGTTTGTACGTATCCTACCTTACCATATATTTTATGAACTTGGATTGGTCGTTACATCGTGAGAAAAATATTCTTAATAGTACGAAACATTGTTTAACACCGGCGATTTATGTCATCATGAGTCAGCGTGCTTTTCAATCTGTACCATCGAACGGAAAAAAATCTTCAATTTTTTTTTTTTTTTTTGCAGGTACCTTTATACCTGTATCAGTTTGTGTATGTATCTTTATTTATTTATTTTTTTTTTTAATTTTTTTTTTCAACTCCGTGAAAAACTTATATAGGAAACAAATAGGTAAGTATACCTACCGAAGGTAGTAGCTACGGTGAAAGTGTATCCTCTGTGATGTGATAGGGAAAGGTTATCTATGTTGGAGATTCTCCTTATGCAGCATAGCGACGAAGCTATTCGTGGTACATTGGGTTAGTTTACGATACTGTAATTTGCATTGACACGATTCAATTAACGTTAACGACGACTATTGATAAGAAATATTTTATTCCTCTATGTAGCCTATGTAGCCTATGTACCTACCTACATAGGCTACATACTACATTACTACATTACTACCTTTAAGGAGTAAGGTACACGTTGGTAGAAGTGAAGTAAATGTCTGATGTGGATTAAGTAGGTATACAACGAGCTATAAAAAGTTGGAATCCCTAGCGTTAGTTATTTATTATTTATATTCGTTTGTATGTGCTATACGAATTGCAATCATCGACCGCGAAACGAAAGGTGAATGGTTATAGGTTATTTAAGCAGCCAGATGCAATCATTACTAACACACTTGATACGTATGTCTGTGTCTATATATGTCTGTGTATATGCGAGTATATAGATCTACTTGCATTTATTATGTAAACGCGCGAGCCACCGTAATTACTTACATTTGATTAATTGTATTTATCCGCACGTCGCTCGTCCCAGCCTCCCTTCCTTTCTTCCTTCCTTCCTTTGCCTGTGGATCTGCTTTTACGCGCGCGTTTCAACGTCTCATATACACACGCTTCGGTGTGATTTAAAGCTGAGATATTTTTCTTCTTAACCGATCACCTTAGGTGATGTTTGACATGAAACTGGTTTGATGTTTGGTAGTACTGCGTAAGTTGTTTTTTATTTTTTTTTGGCATGTATTTATTTTTTTTTGTTTTTGTTTTTCAGCGTAAGACTCGTTTTAAATGGTACACACATGATGATGATGATGATGATGATGATGATGATGATGATGAGTATATAACGTGAGTCATCGAAGGATAAATAATGAATTTTAAACGTTCTTATACGTATCTTATATAGGTAATATGAATACGATGTGTACGAGTACGTATAGTATAAGTACTCGTATGATGCAGTGTACCTACAGTTAATGCTAAATTTCATCGCTCCGGGAGTACTTACGGTGCTCATTTTGTAATTTTTTATGTCGTTTGGTAACATGTGTCTTTTTTTTTGCATTCTGCTGAACGAGAAGAGTCTTAAAAGATATTACTAGCACGTTCTGTTTTTATCTTTGATTGATGTGTGGTGAAGTGAATTTCACTCGTCGAAAGTCAATCATGTGGAATTTTTTTTTTTGAAAATTTAGTAATAACAGTTGGACAGTGGAAAGTTAGGTATTCGGGTGTACTTATCAGTTGAAGAGGGAGAGAATAAGACGAAGAGTAATTATGACCTGTTTTAATTGATTTTGATAATTTTACTTAAATGCATTTATCGATGGTTTTTTTTTTTTTTTGAAAAGAGCATTTCGAATATCTACATTAAGGTCAATCGAAAAAAAAAAACATACCTCGGATCAGGGTTGGGATTCACGAGGTCATTTGTGACTCGGATCATCGAGCAAAAAACGACCCGGATCACAGAAACGAATCGTTTTGCAAAAATATGATTCGAATCGCACTTAAAAAACAGATCCGAACTCGGATCAATTTTCAAGGATCTTTTGTTCAGAAAAAAATGATCCGGGTTACAAAAATTCGGATCATCGTACCATTTCTTTCAAAACGCTGGCTGCGGTAATTTCCTGATCCACGCTGATTTCAATTTTACGAGATTTTTTAGCAGTGGCCTTCCGAAGCGATGTGCTCGGGCGGGGGAGGGGAGGTGAGCTTCAAATTTACCAACCAACCAATTTTACCAAATTTACCAACTTTCAAAATTTATTCAGCACGTGCAAACGTACATGTTTGGTTAAGAAAACATTTTTAATAATAATTTTTTTTTAACGAAAATTTTCTCACGCGTATTTATTTAAATTTTAAGGGCGGTTTTATCGTATTTGCGACAAAAACTGGGCAATTTTTGGCAAATTTAGGGCTGCAGTCGAGTCATAATTACACCTCGCCTTCATTAAACTATTCTGGAATTTTACTGTTTTTCCAATTTCAACCATTAAGGGTTTCGCATATTTTGCCACCAGGGGCAAAACATTCTTTGTGACTGTTTGAAAAAATAAGGGACGACAGCGTCATACTACAATTATCACTTGAGAAGAATTTTCAACGAATTTCTCTCAGAAATGAAAGATAGAATAACATCCGAGCGAAGCCAGGGAAAATTTTTTCTGAAATATTAAGAATAGAGGCTCAAAAAACCATGCTCTAATGCATCGATAAATTCTAAATGCCAAATTTTACTACCTGTTAAGATTGATTTATTCGGCAAAAAGGTACGCTTCAAATTTATTTTTCAAAAAAAATTCTAGGAAAGCCAAAGCCCAAAAGTTCCCTCTTTTGGATGGGACTTTACTCTCATGTAAGCCAAGTGCGGCTCTAGTTCTGATACAAGCCTCCTCTCAATATTTACATATTTTCATCTATACTTCTTACATAAGGCAAAAATGTACGATTCACTTCGGTAGGTGGAGGGAAGGGTTACAGGATTTAAATTTCTTTTGATGTGTTGGGAAATGTAACCGCATAGGTACAACCCGAGCACAGCGAGGGTGAAAATTTTACAAAATATTCGGTATAACGACTCGAAAAAATTATTGTAAACATTAGAAAATGTTATGGAATAAAAATTTCAAAACTTTTCACCTCTAAAAATTTGGTCACTCTGGGCACAAATCCAGAAAGATTCCGCAGTAAAACCGTCACTGATTCCAACATTACATTAATTTTTGTTTTTTCCAACTTCTACCTACTGTCACCCAATTTTGCCAATTGTGGAACGCGAGGGGCGGTGAGACACCCTCCCCTGATAGGTAGGACTGTGAATTTCGATTTCGTTGGATATTTTGGTAAACTGAAATATATATTTTCGTCCCGAGCGAAGCGTACGTAATGCTCTGTTTGATACTTATAAAAACAATTTTTTTCAAAAATTTCACTCTCACTTCACTTGGAAATTATGTACTGTGTTCTTCCCTCATCACTTGGAAAACTCTCGAACCCTCCCCCCCGCTCCCATGAAAAATCCCTGCGGGAAAATCCAAATGACAGGAAATTTCATACACCATTACATTGAATTTAAAAAAACCGGTTGCTGGATTTCTAAGCCATCAACCAACAACCGTTATCGAGTAATTACCAATAAATTATTGAGTAAGTACTGGTAAATTACAAGTAAATCACCAGGAAATTACCAAATTACCAGTAAATTATCGAGTAATTACCGATAAATTACCCGGCATATTACCAAGTAATTACCAGTATATTACCAAGTAATTACCAGTATATTACCAAGTAATTACCGGTGTATTACCAAGTAATTACCAATAAATTGCGAGGTAATTACTAGTAAATCGTTATGTAATTACTTGTAAATAACCAGGTAATAACCAGTAAAATATCAAGTAATTACCAACAGTTGGTCTGGTAAATATCAGTAAATTATCAAGCAATTACCAGTAAATTTTCGAGCAATTACTAGTAAATTACCACGTAATTACAAGTCATTCATCAAGTAATTACAGATAAATTAACAAGTAATTTACTGTTTTCTACTGTAAAGTACGTTGTAAGTGAAACAAATTCAAGTTTTTTCTAGATTTTTCTTTTGACTACGTTCTAGGATTTTTTTTTCAAATCGTGCTGGCAGCTCTGCGCATTAAGTTTGTACATTTTTTACTTTGTTAAATGATCATCGGTGAAATGTTTGCCAAAATATCTATCGATGTATTTTCAAAAAAATCGTACAGATTAAAAAATCACAATTAGGTACATTTATGTATTTCTGTACTCTGTGGCACTTATCTGACACATAATTGACAATTTTTATTCCAAGTTTCTTGTTCAATATAGATGGATATGCAAATTGTATCGTTTTCATCGACCATGACTATTTGAATAGTTCTAGTTTATTTACTTTCATGTTTGTTCTTTCAAATCGGGTCTTATTTTTCCTTCAGTTACTCATATTTTTTTCTTAGAAAAAATTCTACATACGAATGTATATCTTACGAAGTTATATGCATACATTTTAAACCCCCCCCCTCCCTTCCGCCCATGAAATATACCTATCTCAATGCGAAACCTCTATCATTCTATTCTGGGTGCTACACACACGATCCTACATGCATGTAAAGCTTCTATTGTTATCTTTATTAATGAAAAAGTAATAACTTCTCTATAAACATCCTTCAGCGTAGTATGCTCTCTGCTCAGATGTAGGTAATTGACTTTTTAAAAATGTGCAAAAGCTTGTTTACGAGTGTTATATGGTATACATATGGAGAAGTGTTCGCCATTTATGGTATACTTACAATCAGATAATATGCAAATAAAGACTCGATGTTCGTATTGGTTAAATCGTAATGAAAGAATAATTTATACCTCGTTGGAAATAATTAATACACCGTCATTCGGTTAATAAGAGATATACTGTGCTAATAATATTCGTTCCGTATTTAGTATATGAATTACCTACGTTGATTCGAGCTTTAAAAAGTGTACTGTACCTACATTTACGTACGTATACTTAGTTACTTAGACAATTGGTCACGTTGTTTTGGCTTCGGCGTCGCTCGTCGTCATAAGGTATATTGTACATAGTACATACGTATTGTAACCTTGCTGTAGGCAGCCCAGAACACTGTAGGTAAGTATAGGTATATTCGTATTCCTTAAATATATCTCGAATTACACTTCCTCCTTTCTTGAAACGAATCACGGCATTTAATTATTTTGTTCGAATGTTCGTGTAAAAAAGACGATCGGTGCAATGAAGCTTTCTTAATTGAAGGTCGAACTTAGACGCCTGCTCTCTTCCATTCTGGTATACCTATGAACGTATCTCTCTCACTCGAGTCTCCTACGTAAGGAATAGGAGAGTAAAGGGGGGATTAGTAAATATAATACGTAACTCATCCCTTACTCGTACATATACGTGGACGTACCTCCACCCAATACTTACTTGCAGATTTAATATCATCGTCGTCGTGCAACCGGTTATTTTTTTTATATACCTATATATTTTTTTGTATGTATACAGTTTCTTCGAGCAATTATACACATAATGAACCGATAACGAACGCTAATACAATTAACGCACGTTTCTTAGCAATAGGTTCGCGTCACCCGGTATTCATCTTTTATACCTATAGGTAAAGTTGGCACACAGACTGACTGACGCGAAGGTGTCCATCAATACCACACCTTTATCGACTTTGAAATGTACTATAATTAAGTTATATGTACTATGCATTTAGTAGGCAGATATGTCGATAAACGTTTCGATTATATCTTAATTCTTTTGTGTAGTGCTTTGTGTTTTGTCTATCGTATGCGCTTGCCTGTACTAATAGCGAATAATTTTGCTTGTGTGTGTTTGCAGCCGTACAAAGAGGTCGCGTACCACCAAATCAGACCACCGGACTTTCAGGCCAATATGCTCTGACGAACGGAGACGCTACTTCGGCCGTAGTGGCGGCCGCCACTGCTGGTCTAAATGGCCATTCTTACCTGTCTAGTTACATATCGTTATTGTTAAGAGCCGAACCTTATCCCACCTCGCGATACGGCCAATGCATGCAGCCCAATAATATTATGGGAATAGAGAATATGTGCGAATTGGCGGCTAGATTGCTCTTCTCGGCTGTGGAATGGGCGAGGAATATACCATTTTTTCCTGATCTCCAAGTAAGTTACAAGTGTCACTTATAGGTTATGTAAATGTATTCATTACGATGCTGAAGAGGGAGGTGGATTGAAATCCAAGAAATTGGTACAATTGCAGATGTTTCATTTTAACGTCTATCAGCGTTTGTAGAAAGGATCACAGTGAGCTCGTTGTAAATTTCAAGTGAGAAGGAATCGCCCCAGTTGAAAAAAATTTCACTAGGTTGGAAACGTCCTAAATTAAGAAATTGATTGAAGGGATATGAAATGAGAAACTCGAGGAATGCGATAGGATAAGGACGCCTTCCCACATTAGTAAAGATCGCTGCTAAAAAATAAAAAAGTCAAAATGATATCTACGAAATATTAACCTTGTTTTTGAATGATTTTTTGAAAAAATTTTCGAAGTGATTTTTGTCATTTTGACAGGAATTTTAGACTGTTTTCAAATAATTTATTAGGAGTCAAAATACCACTAGGCGAGACAGTCGAGAGAAATTTTCGAAAAAAGGACTAATGAGTCATAAAGCTTACTTCCAACATCAAAGTCTCCTCTAAGCGGAGCATAGCCTAGCTTTTTCACATAAAAGTTATGACTTTATAAACTAAAATGAAATTTTTGGAAATTTTCTATTTTTTTTTTGAAATTTGAAAAAATTGAAGTACTGTATTGACGTCAATCTAAAGAAATGGAAATTTGCAAAAAATTGAAACTTTTATCATATAATTAAAATCTGGTACTGGTTTTTGATCGAATATTTTTGAAACTCAGAAGTATAAAAATGAAATTTCTCACGAGTCTAATACCATAACGTGATGATAGGAACGGGGGGGGGGGGGTCCATCAAACGTACTCGCATGTTCATCAAAAAAAAAAAAAAAGTAAAAAATTCAATTTTTGAAATTAAATTTTTGAGAATACTAAGCATAAAATTTATATTACAAAATATCGCAGTGAAAATTTCATTTTTTGATAGTCGTAAAATTTAATTTTCTAGTTAATTGATGTTTAAAATGGAAAAAAATTTGACAAATTTCGGAAGGAAACACTAATTTTTTGGATAAATTACTACGTGATAGAAAAATTCAAATCATAAATCCAATATTTTTAGTCATTTGTTTTGGAATTTTTGGCACTTTTATACAATTTTTGTTCAATTTTTAATGATTTTTCATCCTTTCCTTTCATGTTTTTGATAATAATCCCAAATTTTACCAACACTTTAATGAATTTTGGTAAATTTTTTCTGCATTCGTATACTTTTTTCAATTTTTGTGCTCAGTTCTCAATAAATTTTCAAGATTTATCGTTATATTTTTCGTAAGTTTCCTCATTTTTTCAACACTTTCATGTAAATTTTCGTAAATTTTCGTTACTTTTACACATTTTTATTAATTTTTTTGCTCAGCTTTCAACTTTTTTTTTTAGATTCTGTTATTACCTTTTTTGTAAATTTTTTTATTTTTTCAACATTTTTTCGTGAATTTATGTCAATTTTCTCCACTTTAATTGATTTTTGTCAAACTTTTTGCCTAATTTTCTACGAAAAATTTTTTACTTATTCGAGATTTTTGTATAAAAGTAGTGATTATGAAACAGAGCTGACATTATGATTTTTTAAAAATCTCCGAAACTGTTTTACCTACCATGTAATTTACGGTAGAAAATAGTAAATTACTCAGTAATGCAGTGGTAATTATTTGATAATTTACCTGTAATTACTGGGTAACTTACTGGTAATTACCAGCTGAGTTTCCGGTAATTACTAGGTAATTTATGGTAGTTACCTAGTAATTTACTGGTATTTTACCGGTAATTACCTTTTAACGATTATGCAGCTAAATTGTATAAAATCTACATAGTGTATCAAGTAGTACCCATAAGACCACTACGAAATTTTTTTCAAGTTCAAAGTAATGTACGAAAATTTCTGTAATTTCTAACTTTTATTTATAAAAATTTTTAAAACCTGTATTGAAAGAACCTTAAAAGGTTTTCAGAAATGTGAAACAACATTAGATTAAATGATAAATCCATATTTCGGGCAGCCCTGTTCTAAAAATACTTTTTTTTCAAAATTTTCCATCTACACATAAAATTTGTGAGACAAAAACAAATTTTCTGAATTAAAAAAAAAAATTTAATTGGGCGTCTTTCTTTCATTATTACCCTTCATCCTCCCTTTCAGAGGTTTTGAAAAAAACTAATTTTCCAATCTTTTAGATAATTTTCTGAAAAATTTCGAGGGAATTTTTTTTTTTAGAAACTCCATCCTGAAATGAATATATGACATCAATTTTAGATGTCTAAATACGCAATATTTTAATTTTACCCCACCAATATACCACACCCTTTCCTCTCAACCATACACAATATTCAGACAAGATTAAAGAACTGGTTTTTCGTGTGAAAAAAAAAAATGAAAAAATGTATTTCAGTAAATTCGTCATGAAATGTGCTGAATACGCCTACCTTCCTTCATTCAAGGTTGTTTCTCAGCGATTTATAGAAGTGCAGTATATAAATGGCTCAAACATGAGAGAAAATAAAACATTAGTTTTGAGGGTGTAAAATAGATGAATGGTGTCGCTTTTGATGACCTCTTTTTTCAAAAAAGCTCATTTCTCAATTTTATTACGTTTATTTTATATTGAGATACATGAAAAATTACATTTCTTTTGTGCAACCCTGAATAATCGACGATAAGAGGTAAAATTAAAATGTTTCCCCCAATCGCCCAATATTGATATCTTACGCTCATATCAACCGAACATTTCTCAAAAAAAAAATGTCTTTATGGTTTTTGAAAAATTACGAAAAAAATGCAATTTATGACATTTTTTAAAAGCCTACGAAAAGTAGATCTAGTGTAATTCCATTTTAAGCGAAAAATTCTCAACAATTTTTTTTATGATTTTTTGAAAATTTTAAAACTTTGAATCAGTTTTACAAGTCAAAAAATTGATTTAGAGGGCTGAAATTTTTACCAATATTTTTTTAAGATCAAACTATTGCTACACCGAAATTCGCAGGCACTGAAAAATGTAAAATTCAGCCCCACACTCGTCGTCAACTCTCTTATAGCTCTCTGTGGTTTTGATGATAGTGAACATTTATCTCAAAAAATTGATCATTATTGCGATTTCATTTTCTCGCGCATTAGTATTCTAATGTTAGAGTTAGCTACAGCCTAAGAATGGAATCTGCTCATCAAATTTTACTCATTTTGAGCTCCATAGGTTTGCAATAGGTGCGACATGAAGGGGCTTAGGCTCTCCGCAAATGTTTTCATGAAAAATTAATAAGTGATAATTTACACGACTGAAACCAGTGAAATGTTATATTTTTCAAAACCTTCGCTCTCGCTTCTCTCAGTCTCAGGCCATTCTAAATAAATCAGCAATAAAACGAGTTTTTTTTGTAAATGAAAATGAAGGGCTTAAGTTCTCCTCCCCCCTCTCAGGCTTCTACCTTCCTCCAAAAATTCAGACCCATCTCCGCCTATCACATCGTGATAATAAATTTCTGCAAACAAAACACATTATTAACCGTC
Source organism: Ferrisia virgata (assembly GCA_900060175.1). Lineage (NCBI taxonomy): Eukaryota > Metazoa > Arthropoda > Insecta > Hemiptera > Pseudococcidae > Ferrisia > Ferrisia virgata. The sequence continues at coordinate 14,476 of FIZR01010819.1, forward strand.
CGCATAAGCTTAATGAATCGCATTTTGTACGTTGTTCGGTTGTGTTTACGCGAAAGCTAATTTGAAAAAATCAGCTGCAGTAATACGTATAATATAAGGACAACATTGAAACCTGCTTCAATATTTCCTATTATAGTTTATATTATTGGGTATATTATAAGCTCGCCGCCGATATTTGTCATCGTCTGTAGTCGATCGGGAGTTATGGCAAAATACACCAAGGTACCTTACGTATAATTTTCATATACGAAAGATATCGTGTATTGGAAACGAGATAAAATTATGGTTTTATACTTGCTAATGTAATTTCATCGAATAGACTGGCGCTGGCTGGCTGACAGGCGCGAATGCGTACAGAATATTCGAATTAAAACGCCCTATTTCCGTTACGCATACGCGAAATAGCACGAGGGTGCGGACTTTTTCAATCGAAATTTATAAATTAAAATAACGAGTAGGATTACTCGACTGTGGAGTATTATATTAGCGGATAAGGGTTTTAACCCTTGAACCTTTTGTAGTGATTTTTTTTTTTTTTTACATCTTTTTAAATTAATAGAGAAACTCGCTCGTCATCGGTGCGGTATTTATTATAATATCGATGTACTTAAACTCAACTATCTACCTAACGTATACAATGTCGTTCGATTTTACAAAGTGTTTTATTTATATTTATTTTTTTTTCTACATATTTATTATTATTTATTTCTATTTTTCATTTTTTTTTTAATATTTGCGCATCGCCTCGTATCGTGTCTCGAATTATAATAATACTAAAAAAGGAACCGGTTTAACGTAGAAAGCAAATCGTCTCCTATAATCGTTAATTATTCGGCACCTGTATGCGGAATTTGCTCGGTCGAAATAATTTTTTCTTCACGATGAAAGTAGAAAGATATTCGTACAAGATGCATATGAATTTTATGGTATTCTTATTCGAAGTTCGACCCAACTTAACATCTCGTCGCAAAGAGCAACGTTTATGTTTTCGTAGAAATTTACGTATCTATAAATAAAATAACGATCGCAAATAACTTAATCATAAATACGATGTAAAAATAGTAGGTGAAGTACTTGTACTTAAACGTGTTATCTGGTTGTATATTACTAAAAGCAGAGAACGAAAAAAGAAAAAAGAAAAAAAAATAGATAAAAATGAAACATTAAGACGACAATGTACCTGTGTATATATATGTACGCGATATGTAAAGAACAACAACAACAACAACAACAACAACTATAACAAAAAAATAGTAACGTACCTTACTTATACAAAGACAAAAAGAAATAAAAGGCAAACGTTTAAAAAAAAAAAAATCTGGTTTTGAAATCTAAGTTTTATGTAAATTCACATTGCACATTTATAACCAGATTGAAATACTCGCTTACAAGAATAACCCATTCCTGGCCAGGATTTACTTAACAATAGCAAATATTGTGTATAAAAAAGAACAATATCTTGCTACTTGTAACACTTAGTTACACCATTTTTTCGCATTTTTATTCTTGTCGCTGATCTTATAGATAATGGAAAACCGTGATACATGTTTCAGAGGTGTTCAACTTATACCTTACTTTACCTTACTTTACCTTACTTTACCTTACCTTACCCACCTAGCACTGTTCGTAGTGCTACGTTGAGTTTTTGAAATCGTCTAGGATTATTTTCATGGTTTCACTTAGCTATCCTAGGTATTGCAGGTACCTCTACCAATATCTTGCTTTTTTTTTTTTTTTTTTTATTATGTATTTGTCGTTGTTATCGAGGTTTTGTACACGTGTAAAAC
>FIZR01010829.1:0-31901 GCA_900060175.1 Ferrisia virgata
AAAAAAAAATTAAAAAAAAAAAAAAAAAAAAAAAAAAAAAAATAGTAATGAGATTATTGACCTTTTCCGCATTGAAGATCAAGTGAACAAATTGAAATTGATTTAACCTTTTTTGTAATCAGTCTCAGAGTTCAAAATTTTCTATGAAATGCAGCTATCGATGAAGATTGGTTTGGTTGTGAATAACTGAAATTCCCCAAAGGAACATCTAGAAATCCTGCTAAAGCTATATGCTGAATTTCAACATCTTAACTCAATTTGGAGGGGAGATATGTGTGAGATGAACTAAAAAAAATGCTTTTTTGAGATTGTAAGAAAATGCAATGTAGTGCTGAAAAGTCGAAACCCTCAAAAGGCGGGCCTTAGTCATCTACTAAATCTGTATGCAAAATTTTACCCTTCTACCTCAATTTGAGGACGAGTTATGTGCTATGTGCCGAGGAATTCCTATTTCTCAAAGTCAAAAATTAAATATCTTTCCTCTCAATTGACGTAGGAAGCTGATTTTTGCATTGTCTTATGCAACTTTTGATTCTCTATCGATTAGCTCGGAAATATACAATTTTTACGGTTTTTGAACCCAGCACCCCCCTCTCCCCTCCAAATTTGGACACTCTTGAATTTTCACCTAAAGCCAGCCCCTTTTCGTATGCATTAAATCTGCCACTAATCTACATCTACTGGCCGAATTTGAAGAATTTTGGCTCGATATCGAGGCAAGTGAATGAGTTTAGGTCTTGTATCTGAAATGCCTCCAAAATGAATTTCACTCGGCTTTATTTGGGAATATAAAATTGAAAATTAGATTAAAATTGAGCTTTTTGGTTTTTTTGGTCATGCAATTAAAGTCATTACAGATTATTCTAAATGACTCGATGGCTTAGATTTCGTTTGTTACTTTTACAGTACTTTTTCTCCTTGTATTCTAATTCGAATTGCTGGATTTTTGATAATTTTTTCAAATAATTGTCAGAATTATTTGCTTCACCACAAACTGTACTTGGCTTATCTAAAATACAAAGAATTTTATGTCATGAAGATCTAACCTCAGAATCTGTTCAGTTTGCTGCAGCATATTTCTGTCGTATTTCAATTCCTAACGTCTCTTATTTTTGCAAACTTCAGTCCGGAAAATTTGGCCCCCCACAATACTCGAATATTAGTTGTACCTTTTCTTTGACAAACAACTATCTACGTTATGTCATGTCACTGGTAATGCAACGCAACATATCCCAGAAATCAAAACCCTCTTCGTAAATTACATTACTTCATTTTACAAATCCGTACCACGAAATTGTATCAGTTGAAAAGTTTATTATTAGTTCATTAAATCAGGCCGAGCCAACTTCTCGTCCAATCTCAATTTATCTAGCGAGGCTGCGAGTACGGAAGCGAAAAGAATAATTAAAAAAATTCAGCGTTTCTCGTCACACCACCTCCCCCTCCCCCGCACCACACATCTTCGTCCCATTTTTACTAAACTTTCGTACGCCATTTTTCAACACGCTTTCATGAAAATAACAACTTGGTATGGCAAATGTGCTGAGTAAGGAGAAAAAACATTCACGCTTTTCTACAAACTAAAACTTCCACGTATATGAAAAATTACTCTTTTCTGTGATGACGATGAGACCGAGAGACTTCGGAGAAAAATCAACACCCCGGTGATGATGTTGGTTTATTATATATACGTATATACTGGTGGAGCCAGGTTATAGGAAAAAAGTTGTTGATAATTTTCTAAAGTGATTTTTTTTTTTTAACTTATGTATTTTTCGCGAGCTTCTTCGCGCCCTTGTTGTTGTTGTTGTTGTTGCTGTTCTCGTTATTATTATTGCGGCGTTGTTTTCGGGTATAATTTCATTATTATATTTGCTGACATGGAGCTGTGTATAACTTAGGTGTACGCATTATCACCGAACGAATTTTATGCGCTGCAAAAAACACATCATCAACATGTGACACGATGCTCTTTCGATGACAGATTCGAAAGGTTGTAATCTCTTCCATGCACGGTTTAATCGAATCTCTCTAGAGCTGTGAACATACCCATACAGAGATAGACGTACCTGTTCAGTGCTTCCAGCTTCTACGTGTATTATAAGCCGCACGTTATATAGGTATAGGTATAGGTATATCAGAATATCGTATCGTGTAGTATTTTATTCGCGCCCCCTCAACATGGCAATTATTTATGCATTACTTTTCACTTGTAAATGCGATAAATTTCAGTGATATATACGTTTACGTACATACGTATGTAATGTACGCTGTGCGGTGGTAGTGTGGTCATCGTATATAAAACTTAGCAGCGTCACGATGCGACCAGCCTCCAGCCTACCCTGTCCGTGCAAACGGTTACACTGTTTTTTGGCTAAAAGCCCAAATATCGCTTTGCTGTGCAAATGGCGTGAATTATACATCTCTCTGGGTAGGTATAGTTTTCTGTGCCATTTCTATTTCTCTCTTTTTACGGTTTGTTAACGCCAAATACCGCGTATCTGGTATCTCTTACTTACGTATATACCGGCCATGGGACTGGAGGTAAAGCGTATACATAAATGAATAACACATACGGCGACAAACCTTCTTAATTAATTACCATAATGAAAACCACCAAAACATGTATGAAAAAACAAAACAAATATATCTAGACCCAAAGTGTAAACCAGTTGACGAGTTTGTATCGATGTCGTTGTACCAGCTTTGTGTAGTTAAGTACGGTAATATTTTTCTATTAAGCTAATTTTTTTCTCTTTTTTTTTTTACCCTTGGCGAGTTTGTGTTTTTGTTCATCTCTCATTAGGTAGGTCGAGGTATGTCATTTTTATCTGTGTCGAGCGAAAAATTACGCTTTTTATTGATTTATATCGGTGTAAAGTAGCTCGGACGCGAATATGTTCCCTATTTATATGAATAAAGTCACGCGATAAATAAATCAGCTCCTGCTTTGGTCTCCAGCAAGCTATTTACGGAAATTACGCCATCGCCACCATCGTCGTTGTTTCGTCTAATCAATTGACCACTCGGTGATGCTTTTTTTTTCTCTCTCTCAAAAGCCACAGATACAATGGTACTTGTACGAGTGTTTTACGATACGCGTAAAGCTTTTTACAAAGTTGAAAATTTTTTTTTTTAGAATTTTTTTTAATGATTTTATTGTTAGGTATTTGAACTCGTTTTTGTATGATATTTCGAAACGGCTCTCTTATTGTTATCATAAATTGATTTGTTTTCATAATATCGAAATCCAGCTTTAAAACACACAATTTTTGATGCTTTATTGCTTTTTTCGAGAACATGGATGTGTGGCGGAAGGGGGGGGGGTATTCTAAAAAAAAGTCACATTTAACAGTTTAGAAAAATCGTCATGTTTTTATGAAACGAGTCTTGCAGCGTCGCCAATCACCATGATTTTCCATCAAATTTCCCAAGGAATGTTAGAAACTGGAGTTGTTTTTTTTTTAAATTTATGCTTTGTTTTGAAAAAAGAAAATTTAACATTAAAATGTAACGTTGGTCAGCATTTTTTTTAAATAAATGATAATTAATTTTAATAAAAAGTGAAAAAATAATGATTGATGTTCTTTATTCTATGTTAGATTATCAAAAACCTGATGGGCGTTTTGAATATGAATATGAGCTATACCGAAAAAGCCAGCTTAGAAATGATTTTGTAATTTATATTTTTTTAAATTAAATTGTAAAGAGAAGTGTAACAGCTTATTTTATGAGATGGAATTCGGTTATTTATTTTATGTTGAGATGTCTGAGCTTATGAGTATTTGGTAATTGAAGATGAATTTACCTGGAATAGAGTAACCACAATTACGAAAGTTGAAGGAATAAATAAAACTAATCTTGTCTATTGATTTTCGTGTTTTCATAATTCAGGTAAATTTTTACCCATTTTAGTCAATTTTTTACCCCTATTTCGAAAATTTTTGTTTATTTTTTTTTGTGATTTTCGATCAATTTTTTGCTCTTTTCATCCATTTTTATGAAGTGATTTTTCCACATCATAAATTGACCTAAAGTACGAGTAAAATTGTTATCAATCATTGAAAATTCGGTAAAAAATTGACTAAAGTGTGTCACAAAATTGGAAAAATTGATCAAAAATCATTAAAAAGTATTGAAACATATGTAGACAAAATTTATGTAAAATCTGAAAAAATACGTAATTGGTCTAAAATCACGGTAATACTGTTAAAAAAAGAATAAAAATAGACTCAAAATTGTTAAAAAAAAAAAAAAAAAAATCGTTGAAAATCAGGTAAAAAATTAACAAAAATGCATGAAAAAATACAACAAAATTGATCAAAAGTAGGAGAAAAATTGTATTTTTCAAAATGGTTACGCATCTTTATTTTCAATGACTTTTAGCGATTTTTTTCATGTTTTAATCATTTTGTTAAACTTTTTTTCTTCATTTATGATAAATTTTATGCACTTTTTACCCAGTTTTTAATGTTTTTCATTGATTTTTTTCATATTTTACTGAAATGTTCTTCATTTTTAACCCGTTTCTAACAATTTTTTGTCAAGTTTTATTCATTTTTGTCACTATTAATGTTTTTTTTTAATATTTTTTCGTTATTTTTGATTAATTTTCTGCACTTTTTGCCCGTTTTTGGCAACTTTACCCAATTTTCAATTATTTTTAATCCTTTTTTTCATGTTTTTCGTCAATTTTCCACATTTTGAACCTATTTTTTTAACAATTTTTTACCCCATTTTCGATGATTTTTAATGATTTTTGTTCAATTTTTAACTGTTTTTGAAAATTAGTACGTGATTTTTGTCGACTTTAGTACATTTTTTACCCATTTTTGCCAAATTTCTACCCAATTTTCAACGATTTTTAACGATTTTTACTCACTGTTCGCTCTTTTTCCCACATTATTTTGTGATTTTCAACAAATTTTCTGCATTTTTCATCAATTTTCGTCAAATTTTTATCCAATTTCCAATTATTTTTAAAAGTTTTTTCTCATATTTTGGGTCAATTTTCCGCACATTTTACCGAACTTTCCATGATTTTTAACGATTTTTTTTTTATTTTTGGTCAATTGTCAACCATTTTTCAACGTAATTTTTTGTTATTTGATCAGTTTTTATACTTTTTTACCATTTTCATCAGATTTTAATCCGATTTTCTATGATTTTCAACGATTTTTTTTTTTGTATTTTGTATTTCAGTTTAATTTTAACCTATTTTGTAACATAATTTCATGATTTTTAATTAATTTTTTGGACTTTTTAGTCGTGTTTTTCAAATTTTCACTCAATTCTCGTTAATTTTCAACCACTTTTCTTAATATTTTAGCCTAACTTTTACCCATTTTTGTTCAATTTTCTACACTATTTACCCCTTTGAATCAAGTTTTTACCCAATTGTCGATGATTTTTAACGATTTTTTTTTTCGTATTCTAAGTCACCTTTTACCCGATTTTCAAAATTTTCGTGCGATTTTTCCACGTTTTACTCATTTTTATCAAAGTTTTATAAAACTATCGATAATTGTTAACGATTTTTTCCCCATGATTCAGGACAGTTTTTATTCATTTTTTAACCTTTCTTCGTAATTTTTAATCGATTTTTTGCACTTTTTATCGCCTTTTATCGAATTTTTGCAAAAGTTTCGATAATTTAAAATTGTCTCCAATTGGTTGACTACGTAAGTAATGTACTATTGTGAAATTTTTGTGTGCGTATGTGTGTGTCTGTGGCTGTAAAAATAATCCCCCATTCGTTGTATTTAAAATTTCACCACTCGTTTGAAAAACACTCTTCAATTCGCCACCGTTTGCTTTTATCAGACAATAAATCGTATACGAAACACATTTCATATTATTGTTTTTGTTTATGCTCAATTTGTATTCTCAAGTTGATTTGTTATCCGGATAATTGTGATGAATAGAGATAAACAGCGATACCATCGAAATGTATTAGAAAGGTGGAAATTTTCAAGTGCTTTGTCGCCTTTCCCCCGCTGCATTGACGTAGTAACCCTCATGTACGATGTAGAGCTTCGAACGAGAGGAAAAACTACGTAGCTATAGGGAAATGGTGAAAACTCTCTTAGAATAACATCGACGAACGTGCTGATATTGACTATATTTATTGGCGATGGTGAGATTTGATGCTGTAGAACAAAGATTTAAGAGTCGATGTAAACTTGGAGTAGTACAGTCTGTGTCTGTCTGCTGTCTAGAGTGTCTATGTACCAGAGGAGATATTTCATACAATGAAATACGTACATGGTAGTTTGGACATCTTGAAATAAAATTCATCAGTTGGCATTCGAGGGTGTTGCCACACATGCAGAATTAAGTGCTTTGATTGCATACGCTTGGGCACAGGCACGTAATATTTTTTTACTTCGTGCATTTTCTTCAATGAGTTTATGAATTTTTGGCGGGGTATCTTGATGTTTGGAGAGGTTTAGTTGGACTAATTGTGAGTACCTAAGTACATTTTCCGCGATAAAACCAAAAATACCTTACGTACAATTTACTCGTATAAATTGTGCCCTTATTACTTATTCGGAATCGTATACGTAGATATAGATAAGTCTACTAATGCATGTGTGTGTGTGTGTGTGTGTGTGTATGTGTATTGATAACGAGGGAGGTTTCTGCGTAATTATTCAAAGAAGCTGGCTATAGAAGGGTAGACGAAGTAAACTAGCTAGCGATTTACCACTGATTAGCGTTACAGGTTTGCCACTTCACCGAGTAGTGTATATGCAATGCATATGTATATACCTACGATAATCGTTGGTGAATGTGCATGTGGATTGTACGTCTACGTATATGTAACGTAGGTCTAGGTATAGGTAGTACGTAAGTAAGTATATAAGTACTACGTACATATGCAATGCATTATGGTAACATTAATGCGCATTCTGCCCTCGTCTTTGGCACTATCGCGGTACTTACTACATTGCTCACGCAATGAAACCATATATTTTAAAACCCCCGAGTAAAGTGGACGCGGCGAGGATAATTTATGTGACGATTTTTCGCCTTTTTGTTTTCGCCGGTATTTAACACGAGCTGTGCTTGAATTTCGCATGGTAATGCGTTTTTTTCTTCTTTGTTTTTTTTTCTCTCGCTCTTTCCTTCCTTGGTTTTCAACTACGTAGGTATATAGGATTAAAAAACCCTCACAGTAGTTGGTATATGGTGTTTGATTAAGTAGCGAATCTTATACGCGATAAGGTGAGACGAAACTGAAAGGTGTTTGCCTTTGAAATCGGATTCCACCAGCGAGTGATGTTGTTGTAGTAGGATGGATTGAATTTTAGTACATTGTATGGGGTGAATTTTTCCGACCAATTATAAAATCCAAGTGTATTCTGTGGAATATTTAAGTTGACCAAAAATTAATTGATTCCACGTAAAGTGTGAAGTTCATTCAGAATGGCCTAAGTTGATGTGACATTTGGTGTGTAAAATGGACTGATGTAGGATTTTTTTAGAAAATTTATGATGAACAGTTGAAAAGTGTTATTTTTCCGGTTGGAAAAAAAAAAGTAGAAATTTAAAAGAATCAACATCAGTATTCAACTACAAGTTTTAAATGGGCAGAAAATAATGCGAAAAAAATCTTTGTCGACTTTCAGATATTTCCAGCGTTTTTCGAATTTTTATCCATGTTTATTGAAAAGGAGGATGTACTTTTGAGTTCAGCGCCTACTTAAGATTGGCCAGGTCAATCGATTTGGTATACCTGTAGACTACCACGACTAAATTTTCAGCCTTTGAAAATGATTAAGGCCCTTTCGATATAACTTCAAATTTTCACTGTACACAAAAGAATGGTCAGAAGTAGCTGGAACTTAGTTTGCAAAGTCAATTTTAGGTGAAAATTGAATTCATTAAATTTTTTTATCAATTTTTTACACTATCGAGTTGCTTAGGATACCTTTTTACGTATGTTTTAAAGACTCGATAAAAAAGTAAAAATTCTAGTGGATGTTTCAGTGTAGCCAGAAACTATTAAAAATAATTTTATTAGATGAAATTCAAGCATTTTTTCGAATTTTGAAATTTTTTGCCATTTTTTTCATACGGTCGAAGTCGATTATGATCCTATTAGCACTGGTTTGAAAATTTTCGATGGAAATTAAATCTGACTGGAGGCACCAGAATGATCAGAAATGGTTTAAAATTGGTTTGTAAGGTGGATTTTAAGTGAGAATCAAGTTTGTAACAACTTTGAAAAATTTGGAGTGGTTTTTGAATTTTTAAAATTTATATTATTTTTTATGTTGTTGAAGTTGATAAAGGATAGTTTTGTGCCTATTTTTCAAAAAAATATTGAAGACAAATTAAAAATGTTTTTTTTAGTCTGTGTAGTGGTCGGAAATAATTAATAATTTTTTTTTAGGTAAAGTTTTTGCTAAAAAGTAATTTTGTAACAGTTTTCAAAAATTTTGAGTTTTTTTAATTTTTTACAAATTTTTACTATTTTCTATGCCATAGACATTCGTATTGCGAAGCTGTTTTGGGGATGTTTAAAATTGGTTTGTAAGGCAGACTTTTGGTAATTATCGAGTTTGGCTCGATTTTGAAAAAACTTTCAGTGCTTTTTCAAGTTTTTATCGTGTTTGGTCTGATTTTCTATGGCATATTGTCAATGAAAACTAGACTATTACGGTCTATCATCTAAGGTACTACATAATGGGAAGGAAGGATAATCAATAAAATCCGTTTTTGGGGCCCTAGAAAACCATTACGACTATTTTTAGCCATGTAAGATATTTATTTGTATTACTATTTTTTTCTCGAAACTGAAAATCATTTGCTGAGCTCGATACCCACCAAAATCGATCAAATTTGGGAAATAGGCTTTGATTAGCGGCTGATTAGATATTCCGGAGTAGGGATGACCTTAGGTCAAAATTCACTTGGGCCAAAAATGGGGAGAGGAAGTACTAAGGAGCAGAAATCACAAAAATTGTTCTTTTTCGAGTCAATCGATAGATAACCCAAATTTGCATAACATATACGAAAATGAGTGTCTTAGGTCAATTGCGGGGGGGGGGGGGGGAGACACGTAAGTGTATGTACTTTTGGTAGGGATCATAGATGTGCCTTTTGGAATTTTAACTTTTCAGACTCATTGCGTCCCCTTACTGTCTAGAAATGCAGTTTTTTGGGCTAGTTTTCGTATGTTTTAAGCTTGTCCTTCGCATAACTTCCCTGTCCCTGTAAATTGAGCCGAGGAATTGAAATTTGTATGTAAATTTAGTGTTAGTCCTGAATGTACCTTTTGCGGTTTCGATTTTTTATCCTTACTGCAACTCCCGCCCCCGCCACCTAGATTAAAATATTTTACGAAAATCAAGCTCAAATAGCATTGCTATGCGATGCTAAGCTCTTTTATAACAGGCTTCAAAACTGTGGAAAAAATTTAGTAATGTGTCGGAGACCCTTAAACGATTAAGATTGAAGCTCTTACCACAGAGCCTATTTGCGCTTTGATGATGTCAGACCACCAGGTTGAAGATCTTCCTCTCCTTCTTTTACCATACAAGGCGTAATTTCTAAATTTTGAAACCCTTCTAGAGGCACCTTCATCAACTTTGGCTGCTGAAAATTTGCCTGAAGAGGTATCTCGGCAGGGTCTACCTCTCTTTTGAATTTTCCTACAGAATGAATGAGACAAGCTGTGGAGGAAAATTACTTGATACGTTACTGATCACTTCGTACTGGTAAAACAACTTATTTGCGCCATTGTTGGTTTACCAGCAGCTTATTATACTTGAAAATATTTATTTTAATATTAAAAGAGCCAATTATATAATTTTTTATTTGTATAGCTTTGTGGTTGAATGATCATTTCATTCAAATACTTATACAGACTCGAAAAAAATATAATAATCGATCATCTCGCATTTCATCAACAATTTTACATCTTTATATTGCTTGCCCAGTGCCTATATGAACTTTTTTGTTTGCTTTGTGAGAAGAAAATAATGATACAAATAGCTTCATCTGATAAAAAATTGATACAAAATGTATAAAATAGGTACCTACCTACATGTATAACAATACTATATGATAATAAAAAAAAATAATTCTATTTCCAACGTACGCAACGTTCACAATGAAAATAATACAACGATCCAAATCAAAAAAAAATGAAGAAAACATATTCTTAATCCTTTCAGACGAACGAAGAGGTAGCAGGGAAAAAGAGAAAAACAAACGAATAAAAACAACAGTAAAAAAATCGATCATCCGGATAAAAAAAAATTTGAATAATCTCTATACAGCAGGTACATACCACGTAAAATAATTTATTAATTTAATTTTCGAATCGAAAAAGAGGATAAAAAAAAAATATACGTACGTGGCGCGTGATTGGAAATTAATATAATCTTTCACCAAAGTCGGCAGTCGATTCATTCGTTATCAAGATTAAAAGTTCAATTAATCAGCCAACCTTATATTATACTGTACACGGAGAAGATACATTTTTAAAAGTTTCATATCAGGGTCAAGGTCAGCTTGCTCTGCAGAATGACGAGTCTAATAATTTAATTTTTTTGACGAGCGAGTCTGTCTGTGTGTGTGCAGTACATGGATTTCTGATAATTTACCATGAGCAGATACGAATTTTCGTAGGTTGCATTTTGAGTTCGATTTGTGGCCAATTTCAATTGTTGTATGTACAGGTAGATCATAACGTAGTATGAATTTTATTTCTCAATAGATTTACTTATGATAAACGCGCGTGTACTTGTTTTCTATTCGTTAATTATAATAATACCTTGGTGTGTAATTTACCTTCGATACGGGTTCCTTACCTATCTACAAAGTTTACTGAATGGTTCCTAAATTCATTGATATGGATATTCTTTATATGGAGAGGGTGTAGTATAGTCTGTGCTATGTAATGTACCTCGCAATGAACAGTCGCAGCACGTTTTATTGGTATTTCTATATAATATTATACTTACATAGACACAAACACATACCTACATATATGTGTAGAATACCTTCCTTCCTAGTCCTACCTACTTGAACACACATACGAGTGTACGCAGTCATGTTTTATCAATGGGAATCGTATCTCTCTATCTTATAATACATTATATACTTATGGCAATGCATACAACGTTGCGTCATCGCGTTGAATTCCAAAGAAAGAGAAAGATAAAAACACAGTTCGGACAGACGATTCATTTTATTCTCATCGCGTTTTTAGAATAATATGTGGTGTTCGATTCAACAACGTATCATCGTCGTTATCAGCCAACAATCGACTGGAAAGCTTGAATTTTTGTTTACGAGATGGTATGTTTTTGCTTTTGCTATATTACTTTATTATTTCTCTGTTCTGTGATATTTTTTTTTATTTTCATTTTATCTTCTATAAATGAAAAATTAATACGCCGTATCGTATTATAACTTTATAGAATGGGACAACCGTTAAACTTAAATCTCTTACGTATATTTATATAGAAAATGTGTATAATGTGGTACATACTAAAAGATATGGGAAAAGGGTAAAGCAAAAGCAAAAGCAAAAAAAAAAAAAAAAAAACACGAAGAAACTGGAAACTGAATGATAATCCATTATATGCCTTATTCGGTTTCCGAGTTGTCGTTCTTAATTACTGTTACATCTGCGCGATTACCGCGGTCATCGTAATAGAACCAGTTTTTTCGATTATCGTATATGTCCGTTGTCGTCGTCGTCGTCGTCGTCGTGGTCTTGGTCGTCTTCGTCTTCGTCGTGTGTTACCTTGTTCGTAATCCGGTGTCTGGTATAATTATCGGGAAAATGAAGCGGTTTTCGCGTGTGTATATATGTATAAAAGAAGAAGAGGAGTCAACGTATATATATCTTGCATTTATAAGTAAGTATCTTTGAAAAGAAAAGGATAAGTGCATTTTATTCGTATCGTAATCGTTTATATTACCTACGTAATATGTATCTACCTACCTAGTACCTGTAGTCTGTAGTATACCTCATAAGAAGTATAGGGAGTAGATGAAGGAAGGAGGGAGGGGGGGATGATATCAGGGAGATGTGCGTGGATGCGAGTATATCGGAGTGAATTTTTTCTTTTTTTTTTTTTTTATTATTATTATTATTTAAATGCGAAGCTGTATATATTTCTATAGAGCCGCGGTTTACGATGGAATTTAGATGTACGAGTATGAAGCTGTAGACGCGCAGATGGAGATGAAGAGCGAGCGGTGGTGGTGATCATGGAGTATTCGCGTTCATCGGTAGATTAATGCATTTCAAAGGAAATATATTACCGGGGTTGGTATTCTGTGTTGTTATTAATTGTGACATGTGTCCGGCGTTAAGCTCGCTTAATTGCGAATTAATGGAGCCGCGTTGTGAATATCAGTCTAATAATGTCGTCCTATGTGCATTGTGAAGAGTATACGGGTGCTCGTGATTGGTTATCGGGTCGACTTTTTTTTTTCTCTCTCATTTTACTCCCTTGCTTAATGAATATATTACGCGTGTATAATTTTTATAAAGTATTCGATCCGTGTTAGGTTTTAATTTGATTTTTTTTATCAGAGCGAAATAGAATGATGGAAAAGTTTTGTAGCGAAATTGGGATTTTTTTTTTTTGGATAATTTGTGAGGTAAGGTGAAGTATTTTGAGACAATGTTATGAATTTGTTGTTGAAAATTTGTCGTATAAATTATATGAGTATTTTTTCTCATCATTTGAACAATATTTAAAAAATTTTTTTGTTTTTTTTTTTCGAGTTTTGTTAATTGGAATACCATTTTTTCATTATTTCGCACCTTAACAGCAAAAAAATAGCAGTTTGTGAAGATTTGAACATGTTTTCAATTTTTTTTTTTTAATATAATTTTACTCTTTGATAGCAAGAAATTATTGTAATTCGAAATTTTTATTCGTTTTTTGCTTTTTCAAAGTTGTAAAATAACATTTTTTTTTTCTTCACAAATTTATGTAATTTTTTCATCTTATTACGGTTTGAAATTATAAAATTTTCTGATTTTTTTCCCATTGTAAAATTACTTTTTTTTTGAATGTAGGAATTTAAGATTTTTTTGAAGATCTTTTTACGATTTTTGAGATAAAAATGACATTTTTTATTAATATTTTTCATTTATTTGTACTGTTTGTAGTGTTTTCTAAACCTTATAACGACATTTTTGATGACTTTTTTTTTGTCATCTTATGCAATTTTTTGAAGATTTTTGTGCTTTTTGTACTTTTTTGAATCGAAAGATTCATGTTTTATGTAGTTTTTTTTGTTGTTTTTGAAGTCTGAAATGGTATTTTTAATAAATTTTTTTTTGCCTTTTTTATAATATTTCAACTTATAAAATGACGTTTTTAAATGTTTTTAAAAATGGTCTTGGGGGTTTCTTTAGCTTTTAGTGTTCTTTGGGCTGTAAAAGACATTAAATTTTTTTCTTCATTGAAAAGTTTTTTAATATTATTCTTTATTTTTTATTTTTCCAAATTTTACTAATCAAAAAGTGAAAAGTTCATGTTTTTTAAAGTTTTTTTTTTGTTTTTCTTTTTGCAATGTTTGAGTTGTAATCACAAAAAAATTTTTTTTAAGTCAAAAATGTGTAAAGTTTTCACGTTTTTTGAAGATCTATTCTTGGTTTTTCACGGATTTTTGAATTTGTAAAATGACAATTTGTAATGATTTTTTTTTTATTTTTTATTTATACTGGGCTTGTGTAATTTCCTAGATTATTACGTCCAGTGGAGGGAGGGGGATCTAAATCTGATTTGTTAACTTGAGTTTTTTTATTAGACGAAGGATTTTGAAGATTTGAGATGGTTCATCAGGAATGGTTTCAGAGTTTTCTGGTATATTTTGTTGTCGGGTGATAATTATTTCTTCTATTTTCATAATTTTATAATTTTTCAATTTTTTGCATTTTTTGGGGTGGTAAAATGATATTTTGAACAATTTTCCATCATTTGTCACGTTTTTTGAAGTTTTTCTTTAATTTTTACCACTTTTGAACCTGTAAAATGACATTTTGAACAATTTTTGTCATCTGCCTAAACGTTTTTTGTTTTTTTTTTTTTTCATCGCGATTTCCAAACTGTAAAATAATATTTTGAAGTTTCTTTATCATAAGTTTTCCTCTTATTTTGGGTTTCATTTTGTTAGACTTTAATATAAAAATTCGAACTTAATTTTCACCATTTTATGTTTTTATGCGGATTTTTTTTGTTTTTTTTTTTTTTGAATTTTTGAGTTGTGAAACCCAATTTTGAGTGATTTTTTCATCATTTAGCATCTTTATGGTGATAAATTGTCATTTTTGGGTGATTAATCTACTTTTTCATTATTGTTGCTATGAAATGATTTTTGTGCAAAATATTGAAGTTTTTTGAAGATTTTCATCACTTTATATATATCTATTTTTTTTAGCTACGAAGCAACATTTTAAGTTTTGAAGAGCATGGAGTGGGTACAATTGGTTTGAAAAAATACTCAAAAGTGCACCAAGTATTTCAGCATAAAAAAAAGTATCGCTTTGCAATGCTTTTTTCGTAAAACGTGGTAGTGGTAGTGGGAAGAGAGGTAGTTCAATGGGTTATGAAAAGTTTGAGCCCCAAAAAAGGCACATCTATGGCCCCTACCAAATCTATACACCAAACTTCGACTTTCTAGATCAATTTAAGGGGTAGACAGGGAAAGAGCAGTCTTTTTTCAAGGTTATAAGAGGGAAACCCTCATATTTCCTTTTTTAATTGACCTAGGAGGCTGATTTTTCAATATGGTCTACAAATTTAGATTGGCTATGGATTAGCTTGAAAAGGAACAATTTTTTTAATTTTAGTCTCTCTGCACCCCCCCCCCCCCATTTGGGTTTGACTGGATTTTGACTCGAGGTTATTCCCACTCTGCAATATCAAATGGCTCGCCAATTGAAGCCTATTTTCCAAATTGGTCAATACCTAGCTGAGCAAATAATTTTTTAGTTTTGGCCTTTGGGGGATAAAAATAAATAAAAATTAAATATCTGACTCGACCAGAAATGGTCGTAATGGTTCTAGAACCTTAAAACATATTTTGTTGATTCTACCCCCCCCCCCAACGGCAGATCGATAGATCGTAACATCTTGGTTTTCACTGACAATATGACAGAAAATCAGGCTGAGAAGGTGCAGGGAATTTCTCAATCGATTGACGTCAAAAAATTATTAAAATCTGTGTAAAAAATTTTAGCCACTTGAGGTCAATTTGAGCGGTCCATGTGTTGGTGAGAAATCAGACTTTTGTTTTGTACTGTTTGTAAAATCTTCGCACCTGCTCACCCTTTCTCTAAATTTCAGATATCATTCGCTGAATTTTTATACAGAATCCTATGTGATGTTTTTTTTTATTAACATCGAAAAATATTGAATATTTTTTCTCAATTTACTATGTGAGCATATTGAAGAATATATTAGATGAAATTTCGTGAACTTTGTAAAGACCAGTGAAACATTATTATACCTTGAAATAGCACTCAAAATCCTCTTTACAAATGACTATCCGCCATATTGAATGTACTAAAAATTTTGTGAATTTTATAATTTGTTATAAATGCTGTGAATATTACAAAATAGGCGAAATTTGTACAATATATGCGGTCGTATTTCATTCACAAACAAACTGTACTTGTACAATACATAATAATGTGCTATAAAATGTTGAGATGGAACAAAATCTATGAACGAGCGAAGATGTGATACTTCTAAGTGGAAGGTGGATCGCGATCGTGGCCATAGTTGGACCGGCGTAGTATAGAATGGATATCATCATTCACGTAATATACTTTTAAAGCTGTCTCATTTAAAAGCGGCGAGCTTTTGTTATCTCGACACGAGTATAAAATCACCTAGTAAAGATAGCGAAGATGCGTAAACATAGCGCATAGTAGAGAGAATACAACGGAAAAGTACAAGAGAAGAATCGAAGTTGGATCGTGTCTACTCGTAAACGAAGAAATAATTCTCAAGTAGCATAAATTATTGTGTTATCGCGCGCAAAAGAGACGCTAAGCGGGTTGTTTTCAAAGAAATGTACGAAACGATGAGCATTGAGACGAAGACGAGGAGACGACACCGTGGTAGAGAGATAATTACGAGGAAAGCTTTTTATTATACGCGACGAAATAAGGAGTAGTGCGAGCGTAAGCAGCGTGGAGCTGTCAAATACCAAAATCGCTTTTCTTCCCGCTCACTCCGCAGCCTAACTTGGTCTTTTGAAAATTTTACAAACTCCGGGCTCAGCTCCGAATCCTCGGTATTGTGTTTCGGACAAGCTGCGCCATTCTGTACGACCGACTCGACCGACGACCGGAGAAAACGCAACGTACACGCAATGCAATTTACTATACATTGCGAACATAACAAGTACAAGGCTTTTAATTATGTTTGCCTTTTACAACACTCCCCGCTCCGGAGCTCTTTGCTGCGATGTTTTGTTTTTCGGGGGTAAATAAAAAGAGAACGAGATTTTCGACGTGGCGAAGATGTCGCCGAGTATCGTGTCCGTTGGGACGAAGAATTTTCTCCGCTTTTATCATTCTATGCTGACTCTTCCGCTGAACAACTTTTTTCGCCAAAGATGTTCCAGTATAGATACAAAGAAGCCAAAAAAAAAAAAAAAGGAAAATTAATTTGCGTTTTTCCCCTTTATTTCCGCTCCCTTCCTTGGTTCGTTTAAACATTTTGTGATTTTTGTATTCGTATAGTTCGTCATCGTTTTATGTATATCTACCTTCCATTCTTGTTTTCGTTTTTTTCTTAATATAAGAGTCTGGTGTTGTAAAAAGAAAAAAAAAAAAAAACGTTTTTCTTTTATACCCTTCATTAGATTTGTTTGAGAGGGTAGAAAAAAAAATATTACGTACTTACGAGAATCGAGATGTGAAATGACTTTTAACGTGATTTCCAACATAATGCTAGATTGCCAGGGGTTGTCAAATAAAGAGATGATTATCGCCGGAGAAATTTTCAAATTAAGGATTTTATGGTATTTTTCCACCCTCGTTGCTTTGTTTACAAGCTGTTTACCCCTTCCATAGCGTTGATTTTGATTTCTTACGCGGTAATGTTAATTTCGTAACTTTTATCAGTCATTTGAAATGGCACTTGAAAAAACCATCGAATAATTTTTGCACTGTTTATTTTGTAGCCGAATTGGAAAATTTTCGAAATTGAATGCGAAATTTATTACCATTCTCGAGATCGTAGAAATTAATCGAGAAAATTTTTCGCAATTGGACCATTTTTTGTTTCATCTGCTGTATATTATGTGTTTACCCTGCAGCATTCGAAACCATTCTGAAATTACGTTATCTTTGCCAACGCAGCAGTTTTTTGTCAAGTTCGAAATTGGAACTATTTTTAATGGATTTTTTTCTCCGCTATTTAATGTCAACTTGTGGTAGTTTTTTTTTCGTCCGATATAACTTTAAGAGTGCAAAAAATCTCCAATGATGCAATAACACGAAGACGGTGTTTTTAATATTTACCTTTTTTTTTTTTACTCTTTTTTCTCTTTTCGCTTTTTTTTTTTCATGTTACGATATTTATGTGTATATCCACCGGATTTAATGGATTGAAGTGTTTGCCATAATGGAAGATAATTTTTCTTCTTTAAACATTCCGCCCGCTTGAAAGAAGAACGTATCCGATCGATTAAAATTATGTCTTCCGTGTGGTTTTATTTAATCGGCGACGTTGGATCAGGTTTAATTAAGATTAAAATACTCGTATAGTGTAGCTCGTTGTTGTCAAACGATTATACCGAATCGACGTTTAATCGTAATTGTCGCCATTAGTTTTTAATTATCCGAATTTTATTAATTAGTCTTCGTAGTTTTTTTCCTTAATTGTACGATAAAAATGTGAAATTTGTCATTGGTAAGACGGTTCGATTTTGGTGATTTTGTTTTTATTTCAATTGTCTGATGTAATAGATGGATTTAAAAAAAGAGGAAGATTTCTGGCAAGATTTTTATCGCTATGGCTTTTACCCGGATATTCTTCCCCCCTGCCATCTTTGTACTCTCTTCCACGTACACTGAAAAAATTTTTAGATCACATCCGTGTCGGTATTTAACGTTTGATATTGAGTCGATTCAATTACATGTTTATAAAATTGATACATTTTTTAAGATCGTTAAAAATCACCAAACATTGGATAAAATATTGACTGAAATGGATGAAAAAAGAAGATTTGATTAAAAATATCGGAAAAATGTTGAAAAATTGTTGAAAATTAACCTAAACTGTGACAAAATTTATCTATCAGGTAAAAATTTGATAAAATGGGGAAGAAGCGCAGAAAATTGATCAAAAATCCTATAAAATTGCATGAAAATGGGTAAAAATTGACCTGTATTGTGTATAAAATTGTTTTAAATCGTCAATATTTGGGTAAAATTGGACAAATGGGTAAAACTTGGGTAAGAAATTGCCTAAAATGGATAAAAAGTGCGGCAGATTGATTAAAAATCACGAAAAATTATTTAAAAATAGGTGAAAATTGACCTAAAATAAGAAAAAAATCGTTAAAAGTTATCAAAAATCACTGACCAAAATGACAAAAAAAAATGAAGAAAATCGATCAAAAATCGACCTAAATCGTGAAAAAAAATCAGTTAAAATTATGGAAAATTTGGTAAAAAATGTAGAAAATTTATCGAAAATTACGGAATAATTTTGAAAAACAGTTGAAAATTGACCAAAAACCGTGAAAAATCATCGAAAACTGGGTAAAACAAATTTAAAAAATTATTGAAAATCATTAAAAATTGGGTAAAAATTTGACAACGATGGATAAAAAGTGCAGAAAATTAATCAAAAATCACGAAAAAAAAATGGTTAAAACACTTTGAAAAAGTGACTGAAATTATTGAAAATGGGCCAAAAATTGTTGAAAATCAACGAAAATTATGTAGAAATCACGAATGTAATGGTTTAAAACATGAAAAAATCGATCAAAAGTTGTTCAAAATCTTTGAAAATTTGATGAAAATGGGTTAAAGATGCTGTGGTTTTCCGGATTTTTAATCAATTTTCTTCATTTTTTACGCAATTTTCGGGCAATTTTTCCTCATTTTTGTCACTTTTTCAATGTTCAACGATTTTTTTCGTATTTTACGTCAATTTTCACGTGTTTATCAACATTTTTTCGTAATTTCTGGCCAATTTTTTGTACTTTACACTCGTTCTTGGCAAATTTTTATCCGAATTTCAATAATTTTCAACAAATTTTTTTTCCACATTTTTAACAATTTTTTATACTATTTTCGATAATTATAGAGGATTTTTGGTTAATTTCAACTGTATTTCAAAATTATTACTTTATATTTAATAACTTTTCCGCAATTTTTAAGCATTTTTGTCGAATTTTTATTCAATTTTTAATTATTTTTAGCAATTTATTTCGGATTTCAGGTCAATTTTCTGCAGTTTTAATTCATTTTCTTTAAATTTTTACTCAATTTTATAATGACTTTTAACGATTTTTTTCATATTTTAGCTTAATTTTCACATAGTTTTTTTTCGCAATTTTTGATCAATTTTCTACATTTTTAACTGATTTTTGATCATTTTTTACCCAATTTTCGATGGTTTTCAACCATCTTTGGTTAATTTTCACTCATTTCTGACAACTTTTCAATTTTTTTAATATTGCAGAAAAAATGAGTGAAAATTGACCTAAAATATAGGGGGGAAAAAGGTTAAAAATCACCGAAAATTTAATAAAAAATTGACTAAAACGAAGAAAAAAAAGAAAAAAAATTGATTGACCATCACGAAAAAATGTTGAAAAGTGGCTCTAAATCAATCTAAATTAAGAAAAAAACGATGTAAATCATTGAAATTAAGGTATAATTTTGATAAAAATGGGTAGAAAGTGCGAAAAATCGATGAAAAATTACGAAAAAAAAGGTTAAAAATGGGTGAAAGACAATATCGTTGCTAATTATTAAAAAAAATTTTTAAAAATGAGTACAAAGCGTAACTAAAATCATAAAAAAATGTGGAAAAATTGGGAAAAAATTGACGAAAATGGGAGAAAATTGACCTTTAACATGAGAAAAATACTTTGAAAATTCACGAAAATTTGTAAAAATTTGATGAAAATAGGGAAATGGTGCCAAAAATTGATCAAAAATCAAGAAAAAGTGGTGAAAAATTTGTGAAAATTGACCTACAATGTAAAAAAAATCGTTGAAAATCATTGAAAATTAAGTAAAAATTTGATAAAAGGGAGTAAATAGTGTATCAAGTTGTTCGAAAATCGCAATAAAAACTGTTGTAAAATGGATTGTAGATCAGAGAAATTAATTGAATTTTACTGAGATAAGGTACCTAGAGCTCTGAAAAAAGAGGAATGAGATGAATATGCATTTGATTGGGTTACACATGTTTTGAAGGATTTGGGAAAAAGAAATCGAATAAAAGAAATTTATAATCTGGTATATTGGATATAGAGAGCACAGATTAAAATGATCAGAATTGATAGAAAAACATTGAAAATCTTCATTCAATTAATCGTCTATAAAGAGCGAATGAAAAGTTTTGAATATTTTTTAAATTCTAACGATCTGAAACGAAAGGCGAATAGTGTATTGAAATCCTTTGAATGACCATTATACATATTTCAGTATGTAAATATATTTTATAATATGGCAATTTTGAAACTATTCTAGGACCCTGAGGAATAGTCGTGTAGCATAATTTCTGTTTATTTATCACTTTAATATGAAGTAATAAAATGTAGACATTTTTTATTCGGTCGAGCTATCAATTAGGTATAATGAAGTGTGATAAAATATTATAATTTTCGCCCATTTAATATTGTAAAGGCCTTTGTAAAATTAGGAAATTCTTATCGTTAATATAATCGATTTAATTATCACGAACGATATACTAAACCTTTATTAAAGATATCGAAATAAACCATTTTGTCATTTTTCAAGGAACCAGACGACCAAGAAAATTGTTCAAGGTTGCAAATCGACTCTCAACTCGTAATCTCGCCACTTTCTGCATTTTTGTTTACATTTGACGGAGCTAAACACCCCACCCCGATTATTTTTTTGGTCGCCCAACTTAACTTAACTTTTACTTTTTTTTTTTTTCAAAAACCATTAAATCGAAAGGTTACAGAAGCAGAAGAAATATATTTACTTGTTCGTTGGTTCGGAACGAAAA
The DNA here is from genome assembly GCA_900060175.1 of Ferrisia virgata. Classification (NCBI taxonomy): domain Eukaryota; kingdom Metazoa; phylum Arthropoda; class Insecta; order Hemiptera; family Pseudococcidae; genus Ferrisia; species Ferrisia virgata. The sequence goes on from FIZR01010829.1 coordinate 21,216, forward strand.
ATGCCAAATAGACAAATGATACCGATAAAAAAAAATGTTTAAAGAAATTTTCCGACGGATTTATCAAGTTGAATACTTTTTTAAAAAGACGACTTTCGTAATATGGGGAAAGCAAGCAACGAAAGGACGAAAGTGAACTGATACACCACCACTATCACTACTTCTGAAAAGTCTCTGTATAGTACGTAGTAGAGGAAGAAGAAGAAGAAGAAGAAAAAAGAAAAAAGCTATTAAGGAACGATAAAAAAAAAAAGTTGGGAAGAAAGAACTCGCAGGAAAAGTTAGCAGCGAGAATTTCGGTTAATATAATTTCGGTATTTAAACGATCTTTTTCGTTGTTTTGCCCGCTCCATTTGCCTGCAGCGAGCCGGAGCGTACCTCGTCTCTCGTTCCAATAAAAACTATATACTACGTGTAGTATATATAAATACCCAAACAATAAATAAAAACGAGGGTTGAACTGATGGGGAAAAAAAATTAAATTTACGCGAATGCTTATTTAATATCGGCGAATTTATTTACGTAAAAATCCAATGACCGGAAATATTCGCGTAACGTAACGTCGAAAATTTTACCCTTTTTTTGGGGGGGTTGTTGCTGTTTGCTTCCGCGTATAAAGTTATATAATAGGAAAAGCGAAGAGAAGGCAAGAAAAATGTATTTGAAAAATTCGTACTTTTTTTCTCCTTCTTCGTCTTATTGATACAATAAGGGAATGTGGCGGATGAAAATTTCCAAACTAATTTCTTTGCGAATAACCACTCAAAATTAATTTTAAAAGTCGCTCTTTTAAGTAGGTACATATTCTAAAGGTATGGTAAAGTATTCGGGCATGTATATGAATTGAGCAGAAGTAAAAAAAAAAAGAAAGGAAGAAAAAAGAGACGAAGTAAGTTGGGCAAAGCAGTATAAGGAAGAATCTTCTGTCTGACAATCCTGGTCGTCGTTGCTCTCGCGTCGTATACTAAGTCATCGTCGCGTATATAAAAACTCTCGCCATAATAAATTCAAAAAAGATGGATTTCTTTTTTTCGAGTGTAAAAAGCAGAAAACCCGTCTAGGAAAAATTTCTCGCTTTATTTTTTCTATTAATTATAACCCAATTAAAAATCTTTTTGACGATTTTTATCCCGAAAAAGAGAAATTATAGGAAAAAAAAAAGAAAGAAAGAAGAGAGTAAAAATCTACAAGAAACGTTACGAAATATTCGAGAAAAATGAAAACGATTTTTTTCTCTCTTCTTTTTCGCGAAAAAATTTTTCATGCATATTCATTAATTTTTCTCCGAGTATAATGGTCTGTCGTGGCGCGTTTTTCTTTTTCTAACATTCTACTCATCCGTAAATGATGACGCGATAGATACGCCATCGCGCCGCGAATAGAGAAATGCCGAAATAGAGTAAAAGAAAAAGGAAAGAGAAAAAAACCGCTTGACAAGAAAAGGTTAGAAAAATACTCTCGGAAGTCGAAAAGACCAAAAAAAAAAGTCATTATTAAAAGAAATCTAAACACTAAGAGAGAAAATGAATCTCGCTTTAATTATGAATTGCGCTCGCTTTAGTCGTTGCCCCGTCAAAAAAAAATCATCGTCGTTTCCAAACACCTCGTCGTATCGCCTCTTCCCTCCCCTCTCCCACCCCCCAGCCCCTCGCCCTGCACTACCGACGCTCTTTTTTGAATATTTTATATTTTAAATTAATTTCCGCCAGTATTCTTTTGTTTTATTAGCGCAACGCGAATACTAGCTCGATACCGAAATCCCAGAGCGGTTTATTCTTTTGAGCACTGCTTTCGTTTCTCTCAAAAATATATTCGTATTCTATAAAATTACGTTTCTATTTTATTTTATTTGTATTTCTTTTTTTTTTTTTCACTCCTTCGAATAATTAATTTCGAGTTCTTCAACTTGGCAGATTTTTATATACTCATTAAAATGAGAAGATGGTAACACTGGTGTTGTATTTAATTGCTGTGTGATAAAGGGTTACCTACATTAATTTATTGTATTTTACGTATTTCATCATCATTATTATTATTATTATTATTATTATGTACTTGCTAGGAGTCAAATTACGAAATTTATCAAGGTGAGTGAAGATCTGTGCAATTTTTTTTTTCAAATTGGTAGAAAAATTCTTACTAGCCAGGTTTTTTTTTGTAATTTATTACACTTCATCAAAAATTGATAAAACGCATATTTTCTTCAAAATTTGGAGGAGGGGAAGTGATCGAATTTTTTTTGTTGTAATTTTAAAGAAATTTTCAGTGTCCTAGATGTGGCAACACTATTTTTATGAGTTATATGAAAACTTCGCTTAAACCAACAATGAAGAGAAAAAATTTTGTTTTTCATGTTTTGAAATTGAAATATTGAACGTTGATTGATTGAGTTTATTTCAGTCTGATTTTAACTAGACTGTAATAGACTATCATCATTGGTGGATGAGGTGGAGAGAGGGAGATATTGACAAAATCCGTTTTGACATCCTAGAATACCATTCTGATCATTTTCCTACATGTCAGATATTTATTTTTAATTAATATTATTATTTTTTTAGCCTAATTTTCTATGTCATATTGTCAAAGAAAACCAAGCTATTACGGTCTAATCGACTTGTAGCGGGTGGTAGGAGGGGGGATGAGGAGGGGTATCGACCAAAACCGTTTTGGGGTCCTAGAAGACCATTACGTCCATTTTTGGCCACGTCAGATATCGACATTGAAAAATGTTTAATAGCGCGTTCTAAAGTTGACCTTTCAACAATGGACTATCAAAATCTGGACAGTCAAAATTCAGATTGTTCAGATTTTGATGGTCTGAATGTTGATGGCCTTGTAGTATTGATAGTCCACTGTTCTGGGCTGTTGACTCCTACATCGTCAACTGTTGTATTATGTTCAACAAAAAAGTTAATTTTTATGAAAAAAATGCTAAGCAATTTTCAATATTCCTAATGTTGAAAAGAAATGGCGAATTTTTAAAGTCATATCACTTCGGATGAAATTTGGACTTCTGCTGGAATGGGGAAAGTTACGACACAGAATTTTGAAAATTTATTTAGCACTTTTATCTTAACATTCAAGTTGACGTTCAAGATATTGGTAGTCCGGATGTTGATGGCCCACTGTTTACAGTCCAGATCGTGATGATCTATTACTGACAGTCAACTCTTGACTGTCCACTATTGACCAAAAATTTCTAATGATCAAGTGTTGGCAAATCTAGACTGTCAATCGGATTATATTTGGCAAAAAAAAATTAATGTTTGAAAAAAAATACTAAACAATTTTTCAAAGTTCCAAGTGTTGAAAAATATTCAAAATAAAATTTGGATTTATGCTGGAGCAAGAGGTGGAAATTAAAATGCACGCAGGCGTTGTATTATATGTCTCGGATGATTTCATCAGGTAAAAAGTTAAAATGCCGATAATTAATAAAAAATAAGTCATGTTAATATTCATTTTTATTTACTTATTCTTATTCCCCCCTTCATATCGAAACTAAAAATAATTTTCTTCATTTAATACCGACCAAAATCGACTAAATTTTTGAAATAGACTTAGATTGGCAGTAGATTTGACATCCTGGAGTGGGGTTGACCTCGGGTCGAAATTCGGTTATGCCCAAATTTGGAGGAGAAGGTATTGTTCCTTTTTGAGCTAATCGATAGATAATCAAAAATGGTATAAAGTATCCAAAAAACAGTCTCCTACGTCAATTAGTAAGGAAGATATGAGGGCTATGCTGCTTTTTGACGGAGACAAAGAGCAGTTCCTCCCCTTTCTCCTCTCCGAATTGAGTTAGAAAGTTGAAATTTGGTATGTAGACTTAGTAGAAGCCATTGTTTTGCTTTTTGGGAGGTTCGATTTGTCAGACCCATTGCTCCCTCTTACAGCCCCAAGAATGTAGTTTTTGGTCAGTTTTTCATGTTTTTTTGAGTTTTGTTCCTCGCATAATTTTAATGCGTTAATCAAAGACTAAAATCATTTACTCGACTTGGTACAGACAAAAATTGGTAAAATTCGGCTAATAGACTTGGATTGCTGGCTCATTCGAAATGTAGGAGTGGGGATAACTTTGGGTCAAAATTCAGTTATATCCAAATTTGGGTGAGGGGTGCTAAGAGGCTGAAATCATGAAAAATTTTTGTTTTTGAGGCAATAGATAGAGAATGAAAAGTTGCATAACATATTCAAAAATTAGCCTCCTATGTTGATTAGGAGGGGCGAAGTGGGGGAGGGTTACCCCTTTAGCGACTATGAGAATGTTGGTTCTTCGCATAGTCCTTCCTCAAATTGAGCTGAAGGAGTAAAATTTCAAATGTGGATTGAGTAGGTGCTGTAGACATGCCTTTCAGAGGTTTCATCTTTTCAGTACAATTGCACCTTCACCCATATTTCCCCTTCAAATTGAGCTAGGGAGTTGAAATTTAGCATATTTTTTGAAAATCGACATGAAAAAGTATAATAAATTGCGTTACTTTGTTTAAAACTGAGTGTAAATCGTGAGGGGGACTTCATAGTGATCCCCAAAAATCGTTGAAACTACCTACAATTGATTGAAATGGGACCATATAAATATCAGAAATTCAATGTTCTACAATCATTAGAAAATAAGGCGTATGACTTTTTTTTTTTATTATTATTATTCATTGAACGACATTTGTTGTAAGAATTGAAATCTATGCATTTGTTTTCGATAGTTACGCTTTTTCATCCTTTTACCACTCTGTTTTATCTCCACAAAAAATATTATCCGTGCATTTCTAATTAATCATAGTGCACTAATATCGAACATCTGTGTAATTTAAGTTCGACGTGCTCGTTGCATCGAGTTGATTATACGACAAACTGCGTACATCGAATCTGCGTTCGTATACACTTATGCTGGTTATTCTACGTGGTTTTTATGAATCTCACGTCTAACGACCCTTATCAGCGTTGGTATGGTTTTCCAAAAATCTCATACACGAAACGCAAACGTCCATCCGAGTATAATATGGTCTTTAGCTGTAATAAGAACAATGTATTCTTTAATTTGAAACACCACCATGTGACCTTCATTACCGTGGGACCGTTTATAATTTAATTATGTACGCTCGACGATGATTTGGTAGAATTTACTCTTTGTAGAGATGTACAGTACGTAGGTTTACATTTTCCTTTATTCACCAATATAAGGGTACTTGTCGAAAATTCAGTTTCCAAAAATCAAATATTACGTTCGTTTCGAGTCGTCTTGCCGGGGTCAAATTAAATATTAACTTTATGAACCCAATTAAGATTTTCGTTATTATATAAGAGTACCTTGTTACGAAAACTTACGTAGGCAGGTATTTGATTTTTTTTTGCTTTCCATCCGTTTCTATCTATTTATTAACCTGCTAGTCACATGATTAAAGTTTAGTTATATTGGTATAATAATGACGTACCTAAGGAAAGCTACAAGAAAGGAAAGGACGACCCGACGGTCACCTAGCTATATACATTATTGGGGCAAAGGATGTATGCAGGATACAGAGGAGTGCTTACGTACGCGTGATGAGATCGACGTTTACTATTACGTCGTCATCGGTCGTATACAGTAAGTAAGTACTTGGTGGAGAGTACATACATTGTATATATGTACTCTACGTTAACATATAAGAGCATATTAGAGTCCTCTTGAAGGTACGTGTACAGCGTTATAAGTTTACATCGATGTAATCATCTTATGCACTACATAGTACATAGTACATACTACTATACAATAAGGGGCAAAATAACATGGTGGAAATTTTCGCCCATTTTCCCGCTCATCTAGCTGTACTTGGTTGGTAAGCAAGGTTAGTAGAAGTACTACGTGGTACAAAATAAGTTCAGGGTACCAGCACAAATAATGTGTACTATTGAGAATGAGAGATGTGGTCCCATTTGTAATAAACGTGAACGTACTTCGCGGTAATTTCAAATTACAAAATTACAAGAGTCCTGATGGCTTACAACATGAGCAGAAACGTCTGTTTACCTATTTCGTCTGGAAAATTTCTCCATCGAGAATAAGCGCACGTAAAATAGTAGTGTGGAAAAAGCATATTGTGTAAGTCATGCTGGTAATCTAAGAGGTGATTTTATTGCTGAATTTCCCTTCGTGGCATGAGTAATATGTATTTATTTAATTTTATGTCGAGAAAAGTACGTATTGAACGTAAGATTTCATTGATCTACGTATGAAATATCTTCAGCTCAAGTCTGAAGTGTGGAAGTGAAAGGGGAAATTTGCCTCGTACTCGTATATTACATAAATTGATGAAGCCCTTATTTCGAATCGAAAATTAATAATTTTAAATGTGTAAAAAATAATTTATACTTTTCACAATATGCGCATAATTTTATAAAAATTCCTACCACATTTTCAATACTTTTACGAGGGAGAGTTGGGTCGAAAAATGAGAATGTGTACCGTTTTTTAAGCTTTAAATATCGATTTGTGGCGGATGAGAGCGTGTATATTAACAAAATCCATTTCGGGGTCCTGGAAGACCATTTCGATCGTTTTTGAACATGTCAGATATTTATTTTCATTTTTATTACCCCCACCCCGCCCTTCTTTCAAATAAAAATCATTTACCCAGCTCGATACCGACCAAAATCGACCAAATGAGTGAAATAGGCTTAGATTGGCGGCAGATTTCGTACTCTGAAGTGAGGCTGATCTCGGGTCGAAATTCAGTTATGCTCGAATTTGGGAGAGTGGGTGTTGAAGAGCTAAAATCGCAAAAATTGTTCCCTTTTGAGACAATCGATAGGCAATTCAAATTTGTTCAACATATCCAAAAATCAGCTTCCTAGGTTAGGTTAGGAAGGCAGATATGATGGGTTTTCTCCTTTTTGACCTTGAAAAAGGGATGTCCCTCCCCTATCTCCGCTGCAGATCCAGCTAGGAAGTTGAAATATGGCCCCTTCACAGCCTCGAAAATGCAGTTTTTTGGTCGGTTCTTCTTATTCTTCAATCCACGTAAGTTTAACACTTCATGAAAATCAGATGTTTACGTGAAAAATTGCTCCAAAAGGATAAAGATTAACAGCCCCTCCTCATCGTGTTTATGCCTTTAATACTTATACTTTTTTTTTAAATTTTTGAAACAGTCAAAATGCTCTTTTTGATTTTAAAAAAGCAATTTTTTCAAATTTTCGACAGTCAATAAGGCAAAAAACTGCAAAAGTCACCCCAAACCCCTCATTTCTGATTTTGTTAGAAAAAACCATCAATAGGGGAAAGTTATAAATCTTCGCTTACATCAGACGCCGATGGTTTTGGAAGAGGCCCTACAATTAAAAATTCAATATTACTTTCACCTTGAGTCAAAATTCAGTTACGTCCAAATTTGGTGAGGTGGGGAGGCGCAGAGGGGAAATTAATTGTAAAAATCACGTGTCCTCCAGCCAATCGACAGATCATCAAAAGTTATGTAACATACTTAAAATATCAGCCTATTTACCTGTCCCTCCACCTCCTCCCCGACTTGAACTATAGATCGAAATTTGAAAATGTAAATTAGAAGGCACCCTGGATTTTCTATTAAACATTTCGAATTTCAAGCCCTATTTTCAACCTCTACACAGACCCAAAAATAAGGTTTTTCGATTACGTTGAGGGTCAGTTTCAATTTCTGCCATATTTCAGTTTTGTTCGACACATTTCTCAGTTCAAAATTGAGTAGGAAGTTGAAATTTGGCTTTTAGATGTAGCATGGGGGCTAAATTGGCTTTCAAAAGGTTTCAAATCTTCAGCTTCATTGTACGCCCCACCCGGCTGTCTTAAAAAAAAAAATTTCTAGACAGTTTTTTTTTGTCTTTTGAGTTTGATTGGTTTCCATCTCACCCTCACCTCCCCTCACCTCTGTGTTTGCCATAAAGTTGATATTTGGCATGCATATAGATTGAAGGGGGGGGGGGTACTATCTAGATATGTCTTTCTTAGTATAATCTACATTACCTGAATCTCTTGAGTTAGCGAGGAGTGGGTGAAATTTGGTATGTATATGTAGTTAGGAGCCCTGAATGTGCCTTCAATGTGAAAAATTTTCCAGAAATTGTTAAAAAAAAGATTTGCATTCCAACAAAAAGGAACGTATAGTGACATGCATGAGACGATTTGAATTTCGAAGTGAAAAAAAATGATGAGCAGTATCGGCTTCGTGAGGGGGGGAGAGGGGTGGAACGTCCAAAAATCCTATTTTTTTCAAAATTTTGTCCTCGCCTCACTCGGACATTCATACATTTCCATTTTACACCAAAAATTAAGCTTTCAATCATCTCCTCCCCCTCCCCCGCCTTTACAAAAACATTTTCTACGATCTCAAATGTAAATATTTATTCCGTTGTTTTTTTGTTTACTATCTTGGTGGCTTAAACTCCTCTCCTCCTCCCTCAAACAAGATCATCAAACTCCGTTTGCGATGAGTTTGTAAAATGGTCCATTTTGTTGAATTTCTTATAATTTTTTTTTATTTTATTAAAATTTATTCTGTTTTGCCAACTTATGCAGAGAAACACCCAACTGTTCAATTCTCCAGACACCTCCAGAGAAAAAATCGTACCATCCTGCTTAAAGTTATCTAGCTATTCTTATGGCATGGGCCAAATACAGCTCTTTCCAGGCTATTGATTCATTTTCGTATCAAATTAAATTTCCAAAAAACCTAGAAAACTTAAATATATGCGAAAAAGCTGCATTGAAATGTTGGCCCATCATTATTAAACAAAAAATAAAACTAAAATCCGTATATAATTGCAAACAATATGTACCACTACACTTCCTTGTATTCTCTCGTGAAAAAAAAAAATGTACTTAAAAAAAAAAATGCAACTGGCTGGTTGACGAAAGAAAGAAAAAAATTAATAAAATAAAAAAATTATACCGATAAGCAAACGTTTTTTATACAGCGGCGACGAATACGTATCGTATTTACGTAGGTAGGTAGGTAGATACGTAGGTAGGTATTTCGCATAATGAAGCCGTTTAATTAAGGGAGGTGTTATCGTGCGCATAGCGCGGACGCCCTATACGCTATAATTAAACCGATATAATCTTTAGGTGGCGTGAAATGGCACGAAATTCGTTACAGTATTTAATTTTTGGCCAAACCAAGAAACAACTTAGGTTAAGATACTTATTCTACGCAAGAGGGGGGGGGTGTACCCTATGCGCAGGTATTCGTTGTACTCGTTGTATGTATTATGTACTGAAGTGGGCAACAATGGTATACGTTTACATACCATGGGCCGGATGTACAAATTAATTTTTCACATCTGCATAAATGTACGTGTAGGAAACCTTCACGTTCAAGTAGGTACCTCTCTTGCCTATTTTTCTGTATTACGTATTTTTTTTTTTTTACCTAGATATGTGTATAGCTTATGATGAGGAAAATTGCGATATAATCGACGTCTGCAGTTCTCCCCCTTGTTTCCTTCCAGTCTTGTTTTATTTTGCAAATTTCCATTTCTTAATACGTAATGTTGGCTGGTTATAATTTGCTAATACGAATACCATAATGCAAGAAGTACGCATCGTACTTGTAGAAATATAATTTTTTGTAAGTCATCGTTGTAAATGACCCAGCAAAGGTACCTATGTATATATATTCGTATTAAAACGCTACCTACCGTCGAAAGTAATAACTTCATAATCGTTGGAGTGCAACTGCGACTGTGAGCTGTGCTGTGGAGCCGGTTCCGTACGATGTCCGAGACCTTTAAAATCTTTCTGAAGCGCAAGTGGTAGTGGCCACCTTCAACCGGTTACCTTAGACTAGCTCGCTGCTCAGTGTTCGGTTTCAGTTGTAATTCTGTGGTAGTTCGATGAGCATCGTTTTATCACCAGCTCGTACCCGAAGTGCTCAGATTATCGTTCGCGTAATTTTTTTTTCTCTCCTGTATTTTTAAAATCGTATATAATTCCAAGATTTTTGTTATTGTTTGTGTTTTTTTTTGTGTCTACTCTGGTGTTTTGTTGTGTGTGTGTGTGTGTGTATTTTTTTTAACACCCTAATTTTTTTATTTCGAGTGAATGGTGGTGGTTGCAGTGAATTTGCATATTATATAATGCGATGCTTTTGTATGGTGTCGAGTTGATTTTGTGTTATTCTTCGTAGTGTGTTTTTTTTTTCCTCTGTTTAGTATCTTTTTAAATGATAGTGAAACGTCTTTTAAAAGATATCGTGTTATTGTTATTCGTTGTCCAATTAATGTCTACTATTTTAAGAAGCCTACACGACGTTGTCTTCTTCTTGGCTTTGTGATAGATATAATCTGCTGTGGAAAGATATTTATCTCGGAAGAGTATTTTCTTGTATGTATGTGCGCGGTCAAACGACAACCATGTCCACTAACACGTATTTTTTAATATAATATCTCGACTAGATTTCGCGTATATATATATTTTTTTTTTCAATCTGTTATGGAAAAAAAATAAAATAAAAAAATAGTGACGTGTATTTAACGACGGTGGTGACTCGTGTTACGGTGTATTAAAAGTTCACAACTTTTGGTGCAACTTGTTTGTGATCGAATGTATTTTACCATATTGGGTTCGTGTGTGCTGGCAACGATACCGCGGTAAGTTGTATGCATTCTGTGGCACGATAAAAAAGAAAAAAAAAAAAAAAAAAAGAAATAAAAAAAAAAAAAAAAAAAAAAAAA
>FIZR01010844.1:0-64967 GCA_900060175.1 Ferrisia virgata
ATTTTTTATATCATTTGGGTTCTGGAGAGTTAGTGTGGTGTAAATCTGTGCTGATTTTGCCAATTTGTCTACTTCTTCGTTTCCTTCAATACCTACATGACTAGGAATGTACATGAATTTTATTGTTTTTTGTGAAAGTTGGATGTTTAATACAATTTCGTGTATATTTTGGATTATTTGAGAGTCAGAGAATTTATTTTGAATTGCTGATAAGGAAGATAGGGAGTCAGTTATAATGAGGGATTTTTTATGACGAGAGTTTGTTTCAAATACTGTTTTTAGGCAATGCAGTATGGCTAAACCTTTAACCAAATCAAGTCTTGAATAATTACATTAGAAACGGCCAAAAAATTATTAAAACATTCCCCTCCCCTCCGCCCCATTTTTATATATTTAATAAAACGAAACTAGAAAAAAAACTCACTTTTATTAGCAGTAAAACAATCTCCCTTTCAGTTAAAGATCAATGGGTCCAATACACCAAGACCGAATCGTCTGACTAGAATAAATTAGAAGAAGCCCTCCCCCTCCCCCCTCCCCCATAATAGACTCATCGTGGCGACGACAGTTCGCGTGCGCTATACCGTTATCTCGACGACCGCCGTAAGCATCTGATGGTGAATTCTGTCAGCGATTGCTCGACTTACGTTATATCTACCTAAATTCCACTCCATTATTATTCAATACACAGTAATATAAGCCAGCATGGTATGGCTACGGTATGCTATGCCGCCGCCAGTGTATATTACAGCATTTAGGTCGTGTTTTTTTTTATATATATATTTTTTTTTTGTAATGTTCCTGGTTTGCAGTTCGAGTGTCGGTTTTACGAAATAATAATGGCGTACCCGTTGGCGTGCCAAGCGTATAGCTCTATTAGGTCACCCTGAACTTGTATCTGGTTTTCACGGTAGATACGTATACCTCAGCTACATACCAACGTACACTCACCACCGACAAATAAGTAAATTTAGACAAGCCTACGTAGCCTACGATGGGTACACGACACGTAACGATGGATGATGTGATCGATAAGAGGCAAATAGGCCGACTGCGGACGACATGACAGAAAGAGAGCAAAAAAAAGCTTTACAAAATAATTAACAGCTAAGTAATCAAAAACTCGTTACCGGGGTATAATTTGACACGACATCGACATCGACACAGCATTCAATCCTTAAGGCGATAGCTTCGGGATTGAACAATTGATAAAAAAATATTCCATCCTCGTGACGAGCAACTAGAATCTGCCATCAGGTCAAGAGAAGAGAGCACAGTATTTACCCAATTTACCCGCACAAATCGAACCATATATGTTATACATTTATGTAATCCAACTAAATGAGTTTTTTTTTTTTTTTGTCTGTTTTCTTTTCCCCTCAGCATTTAATGAGCGGTTGGTTGTTAGATTACAGTTACAAATGTCAGCCAGTAGACTATTCGCATAATCCTACCGCCTTAAGGGTAAGTATCGTACAAGTACCTGCCTAGCTACTCTTTAATTATCCAGTTGATAATAGGCTTAAGTATATCTTAATGATGCAGTCGTTCGATGATGATGGAAAAAAAAAATCGCAAATTCGTTAACACTGTATTCTTCGTTCGTTTTAAACTATTCGCAAATTAATATTCGGTCAAAATTCACTTATTATTATTATTATACCCTGTAACATGAATTTATACCTCATTCAGTATTTTATTCGATCTACCTTTACTTTTACCTTTATTATTGTAATTATGATATCATCTATAACAGTAAAGTAGACACCAACGAGACGGATAGCTCGTTTCGTAATACTATTTTTTTTTTTTTTCACCTTACTCTTCTTAGTTAGATCATTGGATATTGCAGTTACTTGCGTATATACCTAACCTATCGTGCACGTACAATATTGTACGATGAAAAAAAAAAAAAAATATTTCACTAACATTCCCACCCAATGCTGGATTATTTTTTCCAGGCTCTTTAACGAAGAATATTTTTCTTACAGATGGCGAACCTATGCTGGTGGTATTACATCTCGAAACTAACCGAATTTGCAGATACGGTAAGTATACCAATTTCAATTAAATATCCATCACTTTGGTAGTAAGTGTCTGCGTGTAAAAGGTACCTAGGTGCACGTACAGCGTATATAGTATTCGGCCCAAGTACCCATAAGAATATACACACTCCATAATGTACCATTGTACTATAATAATATTTATAGAGCACATTTCGGGTACAATTTACGATGCGTTCAAAAGCTCATAAATCGAGTCCGCGCGCTTTCAGAAAAATAAATTACGCCTACTCGTACGATTTACACGTGTACGAAATTAACACGACGACGATGATGATGCATGCCTCTGTGTCTTTTTAATACATTTTATCGTTTCAAGAGTACCTACACAAATACAGAAAAGCGTATTTTCAAGTGGAATTAAAAGGCAGCGTATTCAGTATACGCGAAGATAGTAGTACAAACGTGTCAGCGAAATTGTTGGAAATCTCAACCTCGTCACGCCTTTATATTTTACAAGACGACCAAAAAAAAAGCCCAGACTAATTTCATTTTTTTTCTCGAATTTTTATTTGCAGTTGTTCTTCGTCTTGCGTAAGAAAGACAATCAGATCAATTTGTTACATTTGTACCATCATTCGCTGACGCCGATCGAAACCTGGATTTGCGTCAAGTTCATCGCAGGTACGTAATTACAATAATTCATTTTACCAGCGGTTTAAATATCGTTCAGTTAGTTGAAAACTGTATGAACGATATAGGTTGTGATTTATAATCTTTTTTCTTTTTTTTCCTTTATGCGTATATTGGCTACCGGCTTAGGCTGTGTACCAATTTTCAACGTTTCAGTTTGATTAGAAAAGATGGTAAAAATGTTCGAATAAATCTCCTCCTCCCCCCCCCCCCTAAACCAATTATCAATTTCGAAATAAGAACGCCAAATTACCTTTAGTTCAATACCATACTTGAAAATTTTGCCAAATTTGAATTTTTCTTCTACACCTGGGAGTCTCTGTAAATTTTAGAGTTATATTAATGGCAGATTTGAAATCACAAAGTCAAATTACCAAGATTTCGATACCTCACACGAAAATATCGTCGATTTTAAATTTCGCCCCTCCCCCCTCCGGAGCCCCCTATGGGTTTTATGGTTATATTAATACCGGATTCGAAATTACAAAGTTAAATTACCTAGATCTCGATAACCTACACGAAAATATCGTCGATTTTAAATTTTGCCCCTCCCCCCTCCGGAGCGCCTGTGGGTTTTATGGTTATATTAATACCGGATTCGAAATTACAAAAGGCAAATTACCTAGATTTCAATAGCCAATTTCGAATTTAGTCCCATCCTTGCTTTGGATCAATAACTCGTTCGAAATCACTAGGTCAAATCACCCATATTTTGATACTTCGTTCGAAAATATAGTTAATTTTAAATTTCGTCCCTCCCCCTCCTGAGTCCCTACGGGTTTTATAGTTATATTAATATCAGATTCAAAATCTCGGAGTCAAATTACCTGGATTTCGATACCCCACACGAGAATATCGTCGATTTTAAATTTCCCCCTCCCCTTCCGGAGCTCCTATGGGTTTTTATAGCTATGTTAATACCAGATTCAAAATCACACAGTCAAATTACCAAGATTTCGATATCTTACAAGAAAATACAGAAAATTTTGGCTTTGCTATTCTCCTCACCTTGGAGTTGCAAAGAAGTGTACTTTTATATCAGCTCAGATTCGAAATCATGAATAATCAGATCCCCCAACAGCACACCATGAACACCTTATTAATCTGCAAACTGAATTTCAACTTCGAACAAATTAGTTTAAAGGGGCAGACAGGTGTCAACTATTCAGGGTGTGTACAAGTTGCTACAAATCAAATTTCACGATTTTTTTATTTATTTTTTTAAAACGTATTTGATCTCACATTTCTGATTGTTTTTTCCCCTCCACCACAATTTTTTTTCGCTACATAATAAACTGGCATAGATTGCATTTTAATGTTCAACCGAAGAATCAATCTAGAGATGTCCATCCAGGGCCCCAACTAAATGTGCATACCAAATTTCAACTTCCTAGATCACTTTGGTGAGGAGATAGAAGAGGAACAGCCTTTTTTCAAAGTCAAAAAAGGGGGAAACCCCCATATCTCCCCTCCTAATTCACTTGGGGGTTGATTTTTGGATATGTTATACGACTTTGGATTCTCTACTAATTGGCTTAAAAAGGGTAAATTTTTGCGTTTTAGACCTCTCAGAACCCCCCCACCCCCCTATTGGGGCATAACTGAATTTTAACCCAAGTTCATCGCCACCCATATATATTAAATCCGCCACGAAAACTGAGCCTATTGATCGAATTGGAGCGATTTTGGTCGGTATCGAGCGGAGTAAATAATTTTCATGTTCGGGGAAAAAAATAAATAAATATCTGACATGGCCTAAAATGGTCTCAATGGTCTTCTAGGATTGCAAAACGGATTTTATTGATATTCCTCCTCTCCCTCATCAGCAGAAAGTCGATAGACCGTAATAACCTGGTTTTCATTGACAATATGACACAAAAAATCAGGCTAAAAAATCAAACGTATGCAAAAACGATCAGATTAGCTTCGTAGAGCATGATGCAGATTTTGTACCCTTCCCTCCTGTCCTTTCCTCCACCCCTTTCATCAATAGGGGGTTGATAAGCACGATTAAAATCGATCTCGATTTTGAAATTTATTTTCAGCCTAGTTTTGAATTCAAATTCTACACGCACTGGCAAAAAAACTTGATAAATCGTTGGTAAAAAATGCTACAATCTCAATGACAACAAATTTTACCCTTTATGCTACTTCTCTTCAACTAATCATCACTATTATCACTTCAAACCGATATAAAAGTACTATTAATACGGTAATTGATAGCTAAGCGAATAATTACACATTTATCTAATTTTCAGGTGGCCATGGAACGTTTTCCAATTTGGTGAATAATATGGTTCACGTCGTTATGTACTGTTATTACATGATTTCCGCTATGGGACCTCAATACCAAAAGTACCTTTGGTGGAAAAAACACTTAACTAGTCTTCAATTGGTAATTAATCGTTATATCACTTTGTAAATTCTCATTAAGTCGAGTCTCGTAACGAGAATTAATAATTAGACAGCATGACATACTTTTCGCTTCCTTATCAATACGTATTCTGCAACCTGTTTGACACATGTGTATTTATCATAACGTAGCAAAAAAAAAGAAAAAACAGGTAGGAGTAGAGTATTTCAAGATGAATAAAAAAAAATTTAAATTCCTAAGGAAAAAAATGGTATATAAAAAATTTAATTGAGCAACCTTAAGGTATCCTCGAGTCTTGTTGATAGTTTTGGCTAATACACAATAATGTACTAATCCGATACTGAATTTATTATGTACACATTTAGGCCCAGTTCATGTTGGTGTTCATCCACTCGGCCCAAGTACTAGTCTACGACTGCGGCTACCCCAAACTAATAGCAGCCTTGTTACTAGTTCATTCGACCATATTCTTCGGCCTATTCTTCGATTTCTACCAACAAGCGTACAGAAGACGAAGAAAGCTCGAGGCAAAGCTGGCCAAAATGCAGTAACATAAAAATACGTAAAAAAGACTGGCGACTAAGATATTTCATTTCGATACTAAATACCCCGCAAAAGTGTATTAAAATGCAGCATGAAATTAAGCATTAAATGCTCCTCTACTCGGCTCGGCAGCAGAGAGCGTAGTGTACCTAGGACCTTCTAGGCAGGGAGGGTATTCAAAGACCCCCCCGTACCTAGTGAAAATGACGACACCGAAACGCGAAGACGCGACGACGACTGGTTACCCATGTTACATTGTGATAGAGAAACTTACGTTTTTTTTTGACCAGTTTCACTTTTTTTTTTTTTTTTTTTTTTTTTTTTTTTTTTTTGTTTGTTTGTTTGTTAAGTTGATGATAGTATGTAATATGTAATACGATATGTATGTATTTGTATAATGTATGTAATGTATGTAGTATTTATGTACAGGTATGTACGAAAATTTGTTTTTCTAAGCGTTACCTATTTGTCATTGAATGTGTATGTGAACGTAGTACAGGCAGGTAGATAGGTAGGTACAATGTACAAGGTAGCTACCACCAAATGGATCTCCTACCTACTAACCAGGTTTATGAATGTGTATGGTAGGCAGATGATAGAAGAGCTCAGTATGGCGAGATCAACAAGATCACGATACGACGATGAAGAATTTTATTTCCCCCCCCCCTCGAAGATACACCGATAATCAAAATAATTTAATCAAAATTTTCTACGAAATTTAATCTTCTTAATTAACATAACAGAAATTTTTATTGCATTTTGTTGCCGCATGTTCGCAATGAGACGACGAGAAACATCCGAGCATCGAATTTTATTTATGGCTGTGTAATTTGTATATATACCATTAATATGCAAAGTTAGCACGCCACAGTTCAAAATATTACGCGTAATTACCAGCGATAGATGGGCTGTACAATCTAACGCTGACTGGCTTTCAGTCAAATCATCATCATCATCGTATTGTAGTACTAGTTACGAGCAATATGCGATTCCATGACGAAAAAAACCAAATGAATAATTAAGTATACATAGAAATTTTTTTAACCGTTCCCGTGTCAAGAGTTTTATATCATAATTTTCTATGATCAAATTAGTTAGCATTTAATTTAAAATATAGTTACGATTGTAATTTTTACTAAGCATGTACTTGTAATTTATTTTCGATTATTATTATTATTATTATTACTATAAAAAATTGAAAAAAGAAATTCTTACGCGTATTATGATAACGTGTAAACTGCTCAATATTTTGTAATTTGTACTGTTATTATAATTATAATTATTATTATTATTATTATTCGTTTTATACCTTATACGTATTATAGTATTTTATTACAATGATAGTACTGATGACGATATATACAAACAAATTTTTTCTGTGTGTACATATATTATGTGTAATTGTGTCCATTTTAATGTGTGATGTAAATAGCATTATCAAAATATATATACAATACATATAATCTGGTATTAAGTATTATTTACAAGTTCCAGCATATACGTATTTAGATACTAGACTTTTTTCAAAATTAAAACAGCCTTTCCTAATAAGGGTCATAAACGGCCCCTGACCTAAAATCGATCAAACTTGAACCAAAATGTTATTCATGCTATAAAAACATCCCAAAAAAAATTTTGATCACCTATAACCACCCCTTCTGGAATCATCGTCACTTGAATGTCAAAATTTCAACACACGATATCTCTACAAGGATGGGGTAGAAAATTTTGAAATTTTCACATATTATACATCTTGCTGAGTACTACGAATGAGAATTTTTTGAAAATTTTAGATTCACATTTTCCCAATTTTTTTCATATTGAAATTTTCAAAAAAATTTAATTTGGGGGGAGGGGGGGTTATGCTGGAAATTTTTTTATCGTCTTCGTTAGATGGTCATCTATCATATATATTTTTTGGGGGATCAGAAATTGATTTCAACATGCTCAAAAAAAATCAAACCCCCCCCCCCAAAAACATGTTTTTTACTACTTTTTCAAAATTAATAAGGGAAGTATCCCAACTCAAAGAAAATTTCCAGTCAATACGTGAATAAATTGAAAGTACACATTAAATGAACACCGTTTCCAAAATTTCAAATCCTGAAATGCATTTCTCGATTTTTGGCGAATTTTTCAATTTTCAAATCTATTTCATCGTCGTGTCCATCATGAAAATTTGATGTAATCAACGAAAAAAGCTGAAATTTGGTACATACCCTACTTTCGACCTGCCAAATCGATTGAAAGCGGTTTGGAGACGTTTCGTAGCTTTCAGGAAATTTTGGACTTTTCCAATGCTGGAGAAAAGTTCATAAAAATGGTACATATGAATATTAGGGTGTTTCTTGGAATACAAAGGGTCAAAATAGGGGTAATCTGCGAAAAAATGACGTTGGCCAATAGGATGTCTTTAAATTCCCTGAAGGCTACAATAAGTCTTGAAATCGCTTTCAATCGATTTGGGAGGTCGAAAGTAGGGTATGTACTAAATTTCTTCTTTTCTCGTCGATCAGATCAAATTTTCACGATTTACAGGTCGATGAGATAATTTTGAAATTTGAAAAATTCGCCAAAATTCAAGAAATGCACTTTCAAGACTTTAAATTTTGTAAATGGAGTTGTTTTAATACGTACTTTCAATTTATTCATGCATTGGCTCAAATTTTGCTTCCAGTTGGGATAAACCTCCCTTATTAATTATGAGAAAGTAGTGTTTTTTTAGGTTTTATTTTTTTTGAGCGCATTGCCTTCAATTTCTGAACCCCAAAAAGTATAAGTGATAGATGACCACCTAACAAAGATAATAAAAAATTTTCCAGCCATGAGCTCCACCCAAGAATTCTGGAATTTTTTTTTTGAAAATTTCAACTTGAAAAAATTGGGAACATAAGAACTGAGAATTTTCAAAAAAATTCTCATTCGTAATGCTCAACAAGATGTATAATCTGTGAAAATTTCCAATGTTTTTACCCTCATCTTTTAGAGATATCGCGTGTTGAAATTTCAACATTCGGGGGGGGGGCAGATTTAAAAAAAATTGTTTAAATAACATTTTAACATAAAGTGCAAAAATTATTCATAATCACCCTTCATCGAGACGTAACATCAAAAACTTCATATTTATATTATAATGATGGAAATTTGAAGAAAATTGAGCAAAAAAATAGACAAAAAAGGCTACAAATGCAAAAAATATATCAAAAATCTCGAAAACATCATGAAAATAGAGTGAAAATTGATGTAAAATACGAGAAAATTTGTTAGAAATCATCAAAAATTGGCAAAAAATATGAAAAGCATTGTTAAAAAAGATCAAAAATCACGAAAAAACGAAATGAAGGTAATGAATCGGCCAAAAATATGAGAAAAGCCTTGGAAAATCTTTGAAAATAAGGTAAAAATTTGACAAAAATGATCGAAAAGTGCAAAAAATTGCCAAAAATTATGAAACATGGTAAAAAATGGATGAAAATTTACCTAAAATAAGAAAAAAAACATTGATCATCATTGAAAATCGGGTAAAAATTTGATAATACGTGGTAAAATTAACCTAAATTGTGAAAAAAAATTATTGAAAATCATAGCAATTCAGGTAACAATTTGACAAAAATGAGTGAAAAGTGTCGAAAAAATTATGAAAAGTACGTGAAAAACGATATAAAACATAATAGAATTTGTTAAAAACATAAAAAAATGATGAAAAGTATGTGAAAATTGGATATAATATTGATAGAAATGCGTAAAAAAGGCCGGAAATTGGTCAAATGTCGCGAAAAAGTGATGGAAATTAGGTGAAAATTCGCATAAAATTTTTCAAACATTTGTTGTCAATCATCAAAAATTAGGTAAAAATTACGAAAAAATGTTGAAAAGCGGGTAAAAATTGACCTAAAATTTGAAAAAGAACTTTAAAAATTTGCGAAAAAGCCAAAATGTATTAAAAATTGACAGAAATACGTAAAAACGCAAAAAATTGAACATAAATTGCAAAACAAGATGAAAAGTAAATGGTTGAAAACAAATGAAAACTGAGTAAAAATCTGATGAAAAATGGAGTATAAAAGCAGAAAATAGATCAAAAATTACAAAAAAATGTTAAAAAATATCAAAAATTTGCCAAAATTGTTGAAAATAACCAAAAAAAGCGTAAAAATTTGACAAAATTGGGTAAAAATTACAAAAAATTTACCAAAAATGGGTGTAATAAGTTGAAAATTGGGGCAAACTTGACCAAAAAAATTTTCTAAGTCGTTAAAAACTATCGAAAATTGGGTTGAGAGTTGATAAAAAAACGTAAAAAGTGCAAAAAACGATCAAAAATTACGAGAAAAGTGAGGAAATTAAATGAAAATTGGAAAAAAATATGAAAAAATTGCTAAAAATCATGAAAAATTGGGGATAAAATCGACAGAAATATGTACAAAAAGGAGATAATTGATCGAATTTCATGAAATAACGACGAAAAACTGGTGAAAATTGACATAAAATACGAAATAAAATTGTTTAAAATCAATGAATACCGGGTAAAAAATTTGATAGAAATAGGCGAAAATTGTCCTGAATTATTAATAAAGTAAATTGTTGAAAATCATCGCAAATCGGATAAAAATCAGAGAAAAATGAGTAAAAATCGTAGAAAATTGACTAAAAATCATGAAAAAATTATAAAAATTGGCTGAAAATTGATTTAAAATATGACAAAAATTTTGAAAATCTTAGAAGAGTGGGCAGAAATTTGACTAAAAAAGGCAAAAAGTGCAAAAAATTATCGAATGTTGCGAAAAAATTATAAAAAGTACGTGAAAGTTGTCGTAAAATATGAAAAAATTTGTTAAAAATCATCGGAAACCGGTTAAAAATTATAAAAAAATTATGAAAAATATGTGAAAATTGGATATAAGCTTAATAAAAATGCGTAAAAAAGACAAAAAATTAATGAAAAAACGCAACAAAGTGATGAAAATTGGGTGAAACTGCACGTAAAATATGAAAAAATTTGTTGTCAACTATCAAAAATCAGATAAAAGTTACGAAAAAATGTTGAAAAATGGGTGAAATTTTTAAAAAAAATAATAAAAAAATCTTTAATAAAAACACACAACAATCACGATTGTCCGATGCTTAAGAAAAGGTTTTCTCCCAGCTCTGCAGATTTTTTTTCCAAGAAAAAAATTTTCTAATTTATTTTTTAATTTTTTTTACGTATATCCTCTATTATGACCCACCTGAGTTGCGTTCAAGCGTTATTTTTTGAAAGTTGGCCACCGAATAAATTATCAAAAATTGGGTAAAGTAGACCAAAATGCGTAAAAAAAAAAACAGAAAAATTATTCAAAAATCAGTTGAGAGTACAGAGCATTAACGAACATTAATTAAAAAGAATTCCATTTTTAATTTCATGTTTTTTTTACCTATAAGTAAGTTTGTTTAATTTTTCAAGTTATGGTTTCTGTAGCTGCGAAAATATTACAAATTAAAAAATGCGAAGAATACTAGGATTTTATAAATCACTTTAGTATCATATAGATTACCCGAACTTAACGCTGTTTTCATCTCACAAAATTTTAAGATATTTAAAAATGATGAAAATTTGAGAAAAATTGTGAAATCCAACTCCGAGAACTGATAGGTACTTAGAGGAACAATAATCGAGATCTTGAACTCACACCTATTCGCCAAAACCATTAAAAATGTACATTTTACCAACGTACATTGGTTTTAAAAAAAAAAATTAAATACACATATACATTTCAGCAGGCAGCCTAGATATCACATTGCTCTCGTAAAAGCTATCCATAATCATTAATCCCCATCACAATCGCAAGTCCTCGGAGCCAACGACTTCAAAAACGTATGTATCAAATTTGTAAACGGCGAAAGTAACGTAGGCTGTTGAGGTGTCCGAGATGGACGAGTCGATATAATAATCGGCGGATTAGAATCGCCAGCTCCACGATTAGACAATATGACAGATCCTGATCCACCACGTACTCTCAAAGGTTTCACGATCTTCGGCTTAATGTATCCAGAAGCAGAATTAGTCTTACTGTTACCATTCGACTGCTGAGGTTCTACTTGAGTGTGTAAAGATGGCAGTGCTGGATAGCATTGAGATCCGAAATAGGAGGGAAAAAATGGAAACGCGTAAGGAGCAGGAGCTGATATCGGATATATAGCCGATGAAGTGAATAGGGGAGGTGGTGATGGTGGATAGAATACTCCGGGGTATGGATATTGTCCTTGTACTATCGAAACTAAAAATAATTTCTGAAAGAATAATCGCATGAATTTTTTTCAAATTAGATGGAAAATTTTAACTGAATGGAACTTTATACTCACAATGACGATAAAGGTACAAAAATAAACTACATTCGAGTTTTTAAAGCTGAACATCTTGATAGAATTGCACATACCATTTAGATTTCAAATCATCGATTGACGACGCATCGTAATGAATCACTTTTATATACTCGAAAACGTAAAAATTATCCACAAATCAACACTCAATCACTTCGATCGTCGTAATCAACGTAAATTTACCACTGATTAAGTCACCCTACAAGCTAAATACAATACTCTAAGTTATTTATCAGCGAGATAACCGCATATGTGATCATTTCTACGTATCTCATGTCCATCTCGAGTCGAACGTAGTATTTTAAACGTTTAACGTATATCGCATTAAATTACGTGCAAATCGATCGGTATCGATCACGCAAATTATTCGATCATATCTCTTTACTATTTCTAGCTATATTTGAGTTCTATGGAACCAATAATACAATGCTAAAAGAAATTCATTTCAAAAAGGCGTTCTGTTCTAAATCTAAATATGTATCTGGTCACTTTATATAAACTTCCAAATTGAAAAATACATTTCCAAGTAGGGAGAAAATGAAGTAGGCCATTTTTTCAAACATAACTAAAATTAAAAAAATAATAAAAAAAAACATTAATGTTGATAAAAAAAAATTTTTATAAATTACAGCTCAAATTTTTATTTCTTTTTTCAATCAACTAAAGTATACAAATTTTTTAAACAATTTTACAAGACTTTTTTCCAAACACCGCATAATACTATAATAGGCTTTTGTTACCCTAATTATCTGTCATATTGTCAATGAAAACCAGGGTATCATAGTCTAAAATCCATTTTGGGGTCCTAGAAGACCATTAAAGACCATTAAGATCATTTTTAAGCATGCCAAAAATTTATTTTAATTTTTTTAATTTTTTTTCCCTGAACATAAAAATTATTCACTCTGCTCGATACCGATAAAAATCGCTCTAATTCGGTCAATCGACTCAGTTTGGCAACAGATTAAATATATATGAGTATGGATAAACTTGGGTCAAAATTCAATTATCCCCCAATTTGGGGGAGGGGGTGCTGAGAGCTTAAAAATGTAAAAATTGCCCATTTTTAAGCCAATTTATGAGGAATCCAAAGTTATATAACATACCCAAAAATCAACCTTCTACGTCAATTAGAAGAGAAGATATGGAGATTTCTCCCTTTTTTGACCGTGAAAAAGGGCTGCTCCCACCCTATCTCCCCACCAAATTGAGCTAAGAAGTTGAAATGTAGTATATACATTCAGTTGAAACCTTAAATGTGCTTTTTGGGGGTTCCGACATTTTAGCCCTATTACACCCTTCCTACCTGCAATGCTGATTAGGAAAAAAGTATCGTGAAGCGATGCTTTTTTTTTTGATATTCTAAAAATATTTCTCATAAATACAACCAAATTGAGTTATTTTTATGCATTCTATTTTTTACGTATGTATCATTCCCTCGTTGAAATTTCTAATTTTTCCGAAATACCAAACACTTCTGCGTAATAAAACTTCCATACTTCTTATTCGTTTTCTATTCGAAAAACCTAATCTAATCAATGCTTAGGATTAAGATTCATAGCTAAAATTCTTACGTGCTGCGGGTGCCTTAGCGAATATCTGTCGAATAATTTAAATATCAAATAATTTCTACAATAGGATGTATCATTCACGTTGGAATTCATGGTAAATTTAGATTACAACAACGAAGTTCGAATTATCTCACTTGTATCTCGTCTACGAGTAAATATGAATCGATAAGTAGATAAAAACAACGTTAACTTGGTGTAATCTATAAGGGCATTAACGTGATTTATAAAATCATCGCATTCTTTACATTTTTGGATTCCTAATATTTTAACTTGAAAAATTAAACAAGGTTACTTATGGGTACGAAAAATTTAAATTTAGCGTGGAATAATTCTAAATAAATATTCGTGTATGCTCTGTACCCTCGACTAATCCAATATTCAAGATTGTTAAAACGATACGTATCTCATATTGGATAAGCGTCGTTAAGCTCTTGAGAACTAAATCTCACAAGTAATGTCATAATAAGTACGTATTTTGATAACTTAGCACACGTAATATGACGTACGTATTTCAATAAAGTAAACACGCACGACTTGATCTGTTTAGACTGAAACAATTTGATTATTCTTATAAAATGAACAATGAAAATAAAGTGTTTGATTTTCGAATACAACAGTCCGTTGGTCAGTTATAATATCGTTTAGGGTGAGAAAAATTACAATGACGTATTCAGTTTACAATATTTCAGCTTTATTATTTGTTTTTGGGGTAAGAAAACTCGCCGTCATAATTATTTGTATTTAATTTCACTAATTTAATCATATCTACGTATTTATACGAAATTAATTTCCCAGATATATTAATAATTAGCCTGACTTTATAATATGCCATATTATTATCATTGAAAACCAGGTAATTACACCCTATGTAGCTACGATACATGGATGGGCGATGGAGGAGGGGGGTCGTCAGGGAAAAGTATTAACAAAATCTGTTTTTAGGGTCCTAGGTGAACGTTTACATCTATTTTCGGCTCTTCAGATGTTCGAGTTTTATTAATTCTTTTCATTCTCCTCCTCCTCCTCCTTCTCCACCTCTCCCTCACTCCGTAAAATCATTAACTCGACTTAATATTGACCAAAATCACTCAAAGTTAATCAGTAGTCTTAAATTAGCAGCGTATCAGATATATAAATATGGCTAAGGATAACTTTTGATAAAAAATCACGTACGCCCAAATTTAGGTACGGGACGGTTGAGGGACAAAAGTCACAAAAAGTCTTCGTTTTTGTACCAATCGATAGATATCTAATCAGATGAGTTCATAGTCAAAAATCAACCTCTTCAGCTTAATTTTAAGCGAAGATATGCGAAAGATAAACTCAAAACAGGGCAAGAAATATCCAAAAAAAAAATCGATGAGAAGGTGCAATTGGGCTAAAAAGTTCAAAGCCTAGAATGGTAAATGACCAAGTAGGAGGGGAGATATAAGGTTTTTTTTTGCATTTTGGCTTTGAAAAAGGGCTGTTCCTCCCGTATCTCCCCTCCAAATTTATTTAGGAAATAGAAATTTGTTATGTAGACTGGTATAGGAGCCATAAATATGCCTTTTTAGGGTTTCAACTTTTCAGCCTAGAAAACCTGTTAAATGTACATGTCAAATTTCAGTCTGATAGGCTGAATTGGGGAGGGAATCATGTGCGCAATTGCTTGCTTGTTATCATGGTCAAAAAAGGTAGAACCCCTCCCCCCTCCGTAAACCTGTTTAATCGTTACAGATTCATCCTTTTTCGTGTTGCATTTCGCCTTATCTTATTTCAGTAAACCAAATTTTGTGCCACTGAAGTTGATTGGACACCTGGTTACGAGGGGAAGGGGGTTTATAAATTGAAAAAAAATCAAAATAATTTCTAAAAACAAGCAAGAAGTTGATTTGAAACGATTAAATAGGGCTGCAAAAGTTGATTTTATACATAAATTACATTTCTGATGATCAGACTTATAAAATATTCAGCGTTTTTTGAATTTTTGAATTTTTTATAATGGAAAAAAATACACTTTTGTACTCGGCGCTCTTAATTTATTCGATTAGGAAAGCCTTAAGTATATCAAAGCTGGTGCTGCACCCAATGGGGAGACCCACTGGTGCTATAGCTCCCCCCTCCTGTAAGGGTGAAAAAATTGAAAGTTTTGTTACATCTACACCGAATTTAATACCCAGATTACTGAAAATCTACCACTTTCTTAATGTAACTTCAAAATTTGATATCCAACGTACGAGACATGCATTTTTTAGGTTTTAAAAATACCTTTTTTTCAAAATTTTACCCTCGCTGAGCTCGGGATTTCACATTTAAGCCCTCCATTAAAAAATTTCTTAGTGCGTCTATAATCACAGCTACCAAAGTTGGTTAGGCCGTTTTTTGGTGAAAGTTTGATTATTTTGGGAAAATAATCAAAATTACACTCAGGGTTTATGACTCGTTGATTTAGTAAAGGTCCATAGACAGGGTGTTTGACGAATTTTGAGGGGGGGGGGAATTAACTGAAATAAACCGGAACAATAAAAACTGCAGGGCAATGTGAGAAAGACGTTTAAAAAACATTACAAAAGGAGTGTTCTTTTCGGGTCAAGCTTGATAAACCGTTTTTGCGGCGAATCGAGTAGGCAATTCTATTAACTTGCATGCTACTGATCGAGTACAGCAGTCCTGATAACTGGCGAAAACTTTTGACTTTGAGTAGATTAAAAATTAATAAATAATAAATTCGTTGAAGAACAGTTTTTCGATTTTTCACTAGGTACAATTTAAAAAAAAAAAAAAAAACAAATTATAAGAATTGCAATGCTTTTTTCCTGATCAGCATTGAGGGTATGAAGGGTTCAATGGGACTAAAAAGTCAAAACCCCTAAACGGCAGACCTAGGGTCCTTGCTGACTTTAAATACCGAATTTCAGCTACCTAGCTGAATTTGGAGGGGAGTTGTGCGAGGAATAAACATAAAAAACGAGCAAAAAACCGCATTTTTGGGGCTATGAAGGGATGCAATGAGGCTGAAAAGTTGAAACCCCCCAAAAGCAACTTCCAGGGCTCCTACGGAATGTACATGCCGAATTTCAACTTCATAGCTCAATTTGAAAGGGGAGCTAGAGGAAAACAGCCCTTTTCCAAGGTCAAAAAGGATAAAAACCCTCAACTCGCCCCTCCTAATTGACCTAGAAAGTTGAATTTGGGATATGTTATGTAACTTTTGATTTTCTATTCATTTTGCTCAAAAAGAAATCATTTTTGTATTTTTGGACCCTCAGCACTCCGTCCTCCAAAATTGGACAAAACTGAATTTTGATCCAAGGTCATCCCCACTCATATATATCTAATTCGCCATCAAACTGAGCCGATTGACCAAATTGGAGCGATTTCAGTCAGTATCGAGCAGAGTAAATGATTTTATGTTTGAGGGAAAAAAATAAAATAAAATAAAAATAAATATCTGACATGGCTAAAAATTGTCTTGATAGTGTTCCAGGACCTCAAAATAGATTTTGTTGGTACCCCTCTCATCCAGACTGTAATAGCCTGATTTTTATTGACAATATGACATAGAAAATCGGGCTAAAAAAGGTAGTCTAATTTCACTACTTTTACCACTGACTAATCAAACCGCTCTTTTCTTTTCACTTTTACTATCCGTCAAACATCCGACTAAATATTTTTTTTTCGAGATTTTCAACCTTTCAGCTTCATTATAATCCCTCATAACCCCGAAAAAATAAGTTTTTTGGGGGATGGTTTTTAATACTTTTCAAGTTCGTTCCTCACATACCTCCCCATCACATTAAGCAAGGGGTTTGAAACATGACACGTAGATTAAATAGGGACCCCAGATGTACCCTTTTATGGATTCCAATTATTCACACCAAAATTAGCCTTCCCTCTTACCTCTGGTTAATTTAATTTTACGAATGAAACAATTTACGTAACTTTTATATTGCATGTAAATCTGGCTGAAAAATAATAAATGATTTAAACCCGAATGTCTGATAAGTAAAATGTGGGTTGGTATGGGTAATTCGGATCAAGGCTTTGATTTCGATCGGAATGACTAAAGTATTTGATTCACTTAATTCAATAACATTGACAATCGTTTATGAATAAAATCGATCCCTTTATCTGTCCACTATCGAATTCAAATACTTGATGCATTTTCAAACCACTATCCATATCTTAAAATATCCAAATCTATCGTGCAAGGCAATTATTATCATAAAATTAATATTAAAAACAAAAAACTCACCAAAATCTTTCTTTTTCTATCCATCGATGCAGTTAGTTGGGAAGTTTCGACGCGTATAGTTCCTGTAAAAGACACAAGATAGCATTAATTATAACAAATCAACTAAGCAAATAGCTAACATCTTACAAAATTCACGTAAACAAAACTAATGCCTTAGAACACGTGTGATTACAATTAGAAAGGTACATTTACATGAAACATATTTTTACACTTCATACAGGATATTTCATCGCCGATTATTCATTTATTATGTGCATTTCTAGTTCCAGCCAATTTTAAGCTATCCACCACCTTATCACTCGGACTCGTACTATCAAGACGACGTCGACGATCAGATTCTACCTCAAACTATCCATCTCAGGTTCAAATCAGCTCAACATTTCACCAGTCGATCCGACAAACCTTCCTTGAACCGTTATAAATTTACTTACAACTTGCCACAAATGGAATATCAATACGGTAGTCGCATCAATCGAAGAAAAATTCCTCCATTGAATTCCGCAGATATATTTAATGGTCTCAGAAATACACCTCGAAGTGTTTTGAAATTTTTACCAAATATTTTATCCTCGTTAATCGCCAATTTTATACCAAATTCGTTACCCAGACTCAATATAGAGTTGCCTTTGCCTTCGACGACACATCGTCGTTAATTTATAAAATTCGTCTAAAACGGTTGACATAATAACACCAACAGTTGACGATAATTTTTAGTCTGATGTTTTGTACAATATTTCCAATGAAAACCAGGCTATTATAGGCTAGAGGGGGAGGGGGTCAACAAATTCCACTTTTTTTTCGGCATGTCAGATATCTTTACTTTTTATTTTTATTTTCATCGATACCGACCAAAATTACTCAAATTTCGTCAAAAAGCCTAAATTGGCAGTGGATAAGATATATATGAGTGGGGATGACCTTGAGGAAAAAATCCAATCTGGTTTAAATTTGGAGGGGTTGGGGGGGGGGGGTTGATTAAAGCTAAAAATTGTGAAAATTGTTTGTTTTTGAGTCAATCGATAAAGAATCTAAATTTGTATAATATACCCAAAAATCAGTCCCTTACGTCAATTAAAAGAGGAGGTATGAGGGTTTTACGTCCTTAGAGCTAGTAGGTTGAAATTTGGTACGTAAACTAAATAGAAGTCTTAAATCCCCTTTTTGAGGGGGTGGATATTTCAGTCCCAGGGCACCTGCTCAAAGACCCCGAAAAATCTGGTTTTCTGGGCGGTTTTTGGTATTTTTTGAATTTTTCTTTCCCATACCTCCTATAAAAAATGAGCTAGGCGGTTGAAATTCGGTATATAAATTTAGTAAGGGTACTGAATGTGCTTTTTGAAGGTTTCAGCTATCCACTAAATTACCTACTTGTACTGGGGTGCCACTTATTCCACAGGTAGACATTTTTTTACAGTTGTTTCACCGGGGCACCCCCTCAAAGTGTTCATTTCAAGTCTGAACGAAACCTCAAAAAATTTAGGGTCAAAAAAATAATTTTAACCCGGTTCGACTTGACTCCAAGTTGTAAGGTAGATGAAAAAAACAAAAATACCTCGGATTTTGATGAAATTTACGCGAATAGTTGACTCTGAGCTGAAAACTCACCATATAAAATTTTATGACTCTACCTCGAAAGGTGAGAGGGGGGAGAAGAGGATGACATGGGATTTCAAAATTGTCATTTTTTTTAAAAAAAACGCGTTTTTTTTCGAAAATCACAACCTTGAAGTCCCATACTTTCACCTCACCCCAGCTCTTTGAGGTAGGAGCATAAAATTTTGTACGGTGGTTTTTAACTCAAAAATCAACCACCTCCGGTGAGTTCGGTTAAAATCCGAGGGATGTTTTTTCCATCTATCTTATAACTTTAGAGGCAAATTGGGGCGGGTTAAAATTATTTTTTTCGAGCCAGAATGTTTTGGGGGTCGCTTTGGACGCAAAAGGAAAATTCTTAAGGGGTTCTCCAATGAAATCGTTCATTTCGAAAAATAAGAGGCACTCCACCCAACTTGCACCCATAAAATTAATTAAGAAAGGGCGTCGCAGAGTACTTCTTTTTTTTTTAGTCATGTCAGAGATTGATTTTTATACATTTATTTTTTCCCCCGAACATTAAAATCATTTACTCCGCTCGATACCGACCAAAAGCACTCAAATTTGGTCAATCGACTTAATTTGGCGGCAGATTAAATATGTCTGAGTGGGGATGACCTTGAGTCAAAATTTAGTTTTGCCCAATTTTGGGAGAGGGGGGGTGCTGAGGAGCCAAAAACGCACAAATTTCTCCTTTTTTGGCTAACTGATAAAGAACCAAAAATTGTATAACATATCTAAAAATCAACCTTCTAAGTCAATTAGGAGGGGAGATTTGGGGGGGTTTCCTCTCTTTTTGAAACTGAAAAAGGCCTGTTCCCCCGTTATCGCCCCACCAAATTACGCTAGGAATCTGAAATTTGGTATGTGCATTCAGATGGTGCCCCGGATGTACCTTTTGGGGGTCTCGCTTTTTTAGCTTTATTGCTTCCCCTCACAGCCCTAAAAAGTGGTTTTTTGATCGTTTTCTCTTTTTTGAGTTTGTTCCTCACATAACTTCACTCCAAATTGGGCTAGGAGGTTTAAATTAGGTATGTCTTGTCTGTAGAAACCCTCGATGGGCCTTTTGGGGGTTTCGTATTTTTTAGCCTCATTGAATCCTTTCTACCCGCAATGCTGATTACGAAAAAAACAGAAAGCGATGCTTTTTTTTTACAAATAAAATATATCCTTGGTAAGCACTAAAAGTATTCCACAAAGAAGGGATCTTTTTCTTCTCACCACACCACCTCATGTTGATCCAAGAGTAAAGATCTTCAAAGCAGTAAAAATACACGAATACAGGAAGATACAACAGTAATGTAAGCATAAGCGAGATTATATCAATATAGTGAACTTCTCTATAGCGCCACAACCGCATATGCCCCTAAATAAAGACGCCCATTCGCCTCGTTCGGATTAAATTAATTAAACAAAGATGCCTTATCATCGTATCACTAATAGACGATTCGTACGGGCATCGGGCGCAAATGAAAACAAACACAAATAAACAATCGATACAGACACATAGTAAAACGACGACGACTTTTTCGAAGCTTCTTCAGCTTTGGCTCCAGATACCTATGAAGCATCTCAACTCACCACCTGGCCGAACACATCGCTCATCATCTAAAACGATGATTCGTTGAAAAAAAACACACACACACACAGACACACAACAGCAAACAAACGTTTAGTTCTTTTTTAATCAATCGGCAATTAATCATCGTATTATGTACGGAAACGAAGAGAAACGAAGAGGTCGTTTATCTTAACCTAGAACGTCTTCTATCATCGACTAATTAATTGTTACGTAGGCAGATACCGCATTGTAAGCATAAAAATCGATAAACCCTTCTAAAAAAAAAAAACTACATATTTCACCTATCTTCGAACGTATCGTGGTATTTCGTGTGATCTACCAATACGACCAATCAATAAAGTTAGATACGTTGGAACTTGGGACTGATGCGAGTATTTAAACCTCGGTATTCTCGTCGTACGACTCAAATATGCGCGAACCGTTGGTACCGAAACATCACCAAAAATTTCGAAAAGCATCGAATAATTATGAAGGAGAAGAATTTACTAATTATTGTGACAATATGGCAGGTAAGCAATCACTATATTGATCTTATTTGGCATATATAATTGTTCTCAACACAATTACTCATTACTGGCTCACAGATCACCGCAGCTCAAGAGAACTGCCCCGGATTAAAAATATCCGCCGGAATTGGCTCGTTACTGGGTGACATTCCAATCTCGAGTTGCGCTCCAGATCTTCCTCTATTGCCGAATTTACCTAGCAGAGGTGACGGTATCGATGGTCTACCTTCATTGCCGAATTTGCCTTGCGACGGTAGCGGCGGTTCCGATGATCTGCCCTCATTGCCGGACTTGGCTTACGCTGGCGATGGCGGTCTCGATGGTCTACCTTTATTGCCGAATTTAATTGGCGGCGCTTTTGGACTACCCACTTTACCTACGTTGAGTTCAGCTGAATACGATTACTCAGCTTCGCTGCCTTCTCTGCCCGAATTGCCAAGTTTACCCGAAGGAGGCTACTACGGTGGTGAATATCCGTACTACGGAGGTGGTGTTAAGCCACTACCGTACCTTAACAAGAAGAAATGCTACGGTTGCTGGCAAAAAAAACTACGTTTAAAATCCGCATTGAAACCACATTGCTTCGGTGGTATTGGACGTGCATGCGAAGGGTTCAAGGAATGCCTTTCTGGGTTGAAGAACAAGAAAAGCGGCGGATTCGGATTGAAAATCATACCTTTAATAAAACCGTTTCCATTGTTAAAGAAGAAGAAAGCCAAATGCTACGATGATGAAGGTGACGTCGGTGTTGAGAGTCTGCCATTCGAGTTACCATCTCTGGTATCGGGTGTGCTGAGCGAATCGCTTTATACTAATAACGGATGTTACTAGTTTTCGACGTGTGTTTTGTTCGCGTGTACGTTATTATTATTACTATTATTACCACTACTACTACTACTACTACTATTATGATCATTATTCTAATAAATACACGTTCACTTGAGCACACGTTACTGATAACTTAGGTGTGTTGAGTGTTCTTGAAATACGTTATTGTTCTAAGGGTACTCGTGATATGTGGTGTAAGGGCTACGCATCGCACGAGTACTACCCTCGAAGAATATATAATTACAATATGCTGCTGTAGGTATAATGGATACGCTACTCCGGTGGTATCTTTCTTCGTATGTAGCTTCAATTAGTACACTACTACGACATCACTGAGCTAAGTAGTAGGTACCAGATACTCTGTTACTTAGCGGCTGTATTTAAGCTGTTTCCAAACTGCCCATTTAACGAGTCATCGCCCGATAAATAATTTTCCCCAAAGGATAAAATTCACAAAAAAAAAAATAATAACCAAACATGAACAGGTAAGGTAATTTTTCAATAGTTGATACGTAAGAGGAATTTTTTTTAATTTTTGTTAAATACTTCGCATGTAGTGATCGAAAAATTCCGAAAAAATTATATATTATACTCCAATGTATACCCCATCCACCCCCTTCCTCCCCAAAACTAAATCACATACCACTGGAAAAAATTCCAAATCAATCTAAGGCTACTTGCCAGTAAATGATAACTTTTTTTCCTCCCCTCCAGCCAAACCCAGGCATATGAAAAAAATGTTGCAAATGCTCTCAAATGTATACATCATTTTGGTATAAAAAACATTTCAGTATCTATTTTGCAAAAATTTTGAAAAAAATAAATTTTAAACTCGAACGCTTAGCAAAAATGTTCAAGTGTTTACCATGGTTTCTGTTTAATAAAGTGAATATAAAAAAAAATTATTAATTCATTACTGGCCTCAACAATACCGGTGTTCTACTCTAAATTGAATGGGCTATCCAAAATACCATTGATATTTTTGATCGGTCTCACAAATCAGCTCCAAAGTTACAATTATCAACTACTGACAAATTATCAACTATTGACAAATTACCTTACACTCGACTTTATTTCATACAAAAGCTGAACTTTTTTGAAATTCTGAATAGATAAGGAACTAAAGTCAGTTGCACAGCAGGATGGTCTGAAGCCCTCACCCCCACCCCTTAAGCTCGAAAAATTTCAGGGTGTCTGGTGAGAGATCGTTGATGCTTACAATTGAAAATTTGAATACAATCGAAGACTACCTAAAAAACATGTTCGATAAATAAGTTGCCTAACTTGAAAACTGAATGGGCAAATGCTGATGAAAATTAGGTTCGAAATGAATTCTCGTGATTTTTTTCCAATCAAGAATAAAGTGACGGAAGGAGGGGGGGGGGGTCAACACCATCAAAAGGCACATCTATGACATATACTAAATCTGCATACTAAATTTCAACTTCCCAGCTCAATTCAGAGGAGAGTTATACGAGGAACAAACTCAAAAAATATGAAAAATTGACTAAAAAATTACATTTTTGGGACTGTGAGGGGCTGAAATGAGGCTGAAAAGACGAAACTTCCAGAAAGTACATCTAGAAACCCTACTAAATCTACATACCATATTTCAACTTCTTTGGTCAATTTGGAGGAGACCCATGCGAGTCATAAACTCAAAACATCAAAAAACCCGTCCAAAAACGTTTTTGAAACTGTAAGGGCGGGGGGAGGGGGGTGTAATGGGTTTGGAAAGTCGAAACCTGCAAAATGCACAACTATAACTCCTACTTAGTCTTCATACAAAATTTGAATTTCGCCGCTGAATTTGGAGCGGAGTTAGGGGAGGTACAGTTCTTGTCAAGGTAAGAAAGGGAACCCCCTTCAACTCCCCTCCGGAGCTGATTTCTGAATACATTATACAACTTTGGATTATCTATCGATTGGCTTAAAAATAAACAATTTTTATGATTTTAACTCCTTAGAACCCCCCCCCCATATTTGGGCATAACTGAATTTTCCCCCAAGGCCAACCCTACTCCAGGATATCAAATCCGCTACCAATCTAAGCCCATTTCCCAAATTTGATCGATTTTGGTCGATATCCAGTTGAGTGAATTTTAGTTTTAGGTGAAAAAAAATATATAAATAAATATCTGACACACAATGGATTTTGTTGATCGGGGGGGGGGGGGGGGGGGGGTCTGCCTCAGGTCGATAGAATGTATTAAGCTGGTTTTCATTAACGATGTGACATAGAAAATATGGCTAAAATATCCTACCGAGAAATGGCAATAAAAATGAAAAGTGCATTGAACATGGAAAAATTTTAATTCAATTCATTTTTTGCCTAACATTGCAAATTAAGGGGTAGCAGGCACATTTCATACCCAGCATCAGTTGGTTCAGAATTTTGTTTTCAACTCCTTGAATTTTCATGCTGGGTAACAATTGAACAGAACAAAATTTGTTCAATTTTCAATATACTATCCACGACTACCATTTTCTTGAGGAAATTTTTTCCATTCAAATTGCAGCAATAACCCACACAATTTGACATCTGGACCAAAAATGAAAATCACTAAATTTGTTCAATTTTGTAACCACTGCCCATTATCATATTTGAAAAAAATCAATTTTAAACTCAATTTACTTTTTTCCTTCAATTTTCACGACAGGCAACTTATTCACATAACGTGTTTTTTAGCTGGTATCAGGTTGTTTCCAAATTTCAATTCTTGATAACCTCTCAGCAGATTTCCTGCACATAAATGTATACTTCGGATGTCAAACATCAACTCTCAAAAACCTTGACACCCCCTCCCCCACCCCCTTACAAACGTGCTTTGCTATGCCATTGGCTAGATGAATTTTTAGTAAATTTTCTGGCCTGTCTAGATGATCTCACATGCTTTAGATCCAGTTGAAGAATTATTCCGGGGTTGGAGGAGGGAGGGGGAAATGGCTGAAGAATAAATCATAAAAAAAAAATTACAAAAAGACACATCTAAAAATCTTCACAACGAATTTTAGCCTCCTCGGGGCAATTTAAAAGTTCTTCATTTTTCAGGTAATAAAACATAAAATCCGCCCCCCACCAGTCCAATTTTCGATTGCCTTAACAACCAGCATCTCTGAACAAATGTCTTTCGCATGGTCAAATGGTTCATCATTCGATCTCATGTATTTTTATTTATCATCGCACAGATCTTCAGCATTCGACATCAATTTGCCCCGCAGACTGAAATCGATTCTGAATCCGAATGTTTGGTTCATTCGTCCAATTTATTAATTATATTTGCCTCGTCTAAGTCGACCCGGCTCTGGTAAGCCTGTACCACCTGAATACATGGGCTAGAAAATATGTACAGAATCGTGTACGTCTACGTTAGCGTACGGACGATATTTGTATATGACATGACAGCACAGCACAAGCACAGACACAGGCACAGGCACAGCCGGCAATCTACACCAACAGAGTCACTCTGGTGGTGCGTTATGTTGAATTCTTATCGAATGACTCATTGTCAGACGAACGAGGCGGAAAAAGTCATCGATTAAAAACGTCTCGCGAAGGATCTGCAGTCAGACATGCACCATATAGTCTTATCGTAGCTGCCATAAGATTAAAGTACGAAGATAACTTGTCTACGGTGAGTTTGTCATTTCGCTAGTGTGGAATACAGATTGTGAGCATCTAGAAGACGAGTTTTTATAGTACGCAAAGTACACCACATACACGAATGGTGGTGCGTATGCAAACGTACATTTGAAGTTACACGAGTTAGCGATGCAAAGAAGGAAAGAGAAAAAAAAATACGCAGCCAACAACACCGGTTGGAAATCTTACAGAAAGGGAGATGGTAAAGGCGCGTGTCTTTCAATATTTCATACAGAAACAGTACTCGTGTCTCGAAAAGGGTTAAAAAGGAGCATTTTCCAGAAACCACGAGTACTCTAGGCAGTGCCCACTTCAGCATAATATGCCAGTACCTATTTCACGTATACCTTGGCTCTACGTTTAGGCATACCTAATAATAATAATAATAATAACTCATAATAGTCGTATTCAATTATTCGTCGAGTTTCAATTAATCAATATGACAGCGAAAACATTCGCGTAGCGGTGCCTGGAATTCGATAAAGTGACAACTCATTATTATTAACAATGAACGATGACTACGCCAGATGGAAGGAGTACGACGAAGACGAGGACGACGGGTACCCGCGCTCTATGGGTATTAACCATTAACCATAAGCTATAAGGTAAACCTGGACAGCAGAAAAAAAAAAAGGTAAGAGCGAAAGAGACCGAAGGGGTTCTCGAAAAAAAAAATAATAATAACAATACGCACTTGGCACACTTCATTACGAAACGCGAGTCCATTCACTCACTCATACATGCAAACATGCCACCATACGCACAATGTAGATATACCTATCTGTATAATGTATAGGTAGGTACCTACACTCAATCGGAAGAGCAGCAGAGTGAAAAAAAAAAATCGAGAGTCCTATCGTCGTATTCGAATGCTTTTTACGATGATGATGACGATGACGACGACGACGACGACGACGACGACTACGACTATACGACCGATGACGAAGAGAATAAGAGCGAAAGCGACAGCAAAGAGTGCTATACGCGTACAGAGCCCAGCAATGCGATTCATCAAACGCTGTCAAAACCCAGATACAATCCGGCGACCGCATCAATCAAAAGCTCATTGTTTATTTCTTCTTTGGCATT
Source organism: Ferrisia virgata (assembly GCA_900060175.1). Lineage (NCBI taxonomy): Eukaryota > Metazoa > Arthropoda > Insecta > Hemiptera > Pseudococcidae > Ferrisia > Ferrisia virgata. The sequence goes on from FIZR01010844.1 coordinate 27,023, forward strand.
TAAAACAAAATAAAAAAAAAAACGATTGTTGGTTTTTTGTAACGGAGATTTGTTTTCGTTTTCGTTTTTTTTTCCCCTGTCAGACAATGGATCACTCTTTTTTCTGCCACAGTTGTCGGACCGACGACGGACCATGCGAAGGGATGAGACACACGTGAAGAGTGACGCGTGCTGCTGAGCGGCGCTACCGGCGCGTTCATACTCAAATCGACTGACGTGCCAATGTTTTTTTTTTTTTTTTTATCAGAATAGGTATCTGCGGCGAACGCTACTGGCTCAAGTACCAAACTAGTACCTACTCCTAGATTCGATATTGATTCGATTATTGTAGTATGATATACGTAGAAATAATAGAACGGTGGCGTACGTGCTTTGTAATTTGCCGAAGAATAGAATGGTATTAAGATTCGAGTGGTGTAATTATGGGTAAGGGGTCGAAAAAGTGCTTCTGTTTACTTTTGGGAACATACCTATACAGAGCCAGCTAGGTACGTATCTGCTGTGTAATGTATCAATAGCTATCTCTCGAGACGTTGGCTATTACAAAAGTAGCGTTGGAATTTTGATTGGAAATTTAGTATTGAAAAAATAATTCAAATATGAAGATTGCAAAAATGAAAAGTTTGATTTTGGGTCATTTATTTCAACGTGAAATGTTTTGCATTTCTCCCTCATACAAATATATTTCCTCTCAACATTGAGGTAACAGGTTGAAATCAGGAATACCGATTCAGTAGGGGTCCATTATGGCACGGTTCACTGCAAGGTACATGTATGGAGTACCAAGTCAAGAAGCTAAATATGCGTGGGTGGGAGGGGAGGGTTGGAATTTTCATCTCTACTGCAACCGTACAATGCATCACAAAATGCTTTCAGTTGGAAAAGTAAAATTCGGGTGTAAATGTAGGTTTCTGGATGTATAATTACGTCTGAGCCTAAAAATAATTTTTGAGTATAAAACTGAGTTTTGGATGCTAAAACAAGTTTCAAGTGCAAAAGTGAGTTTTGGATGCAAAAGCAATATTTAGATGCAACAGTAACTTTTATGTGGAAAAGTACGTTTAGAAAGAAAAATTAGTTCTAGGGTCGAAAATAATTTTTAGATGGAAAAGTAAATTTCGATTGGAAAAATAATGAGTGGAAAAGTAAGTTCCAAGTGCAAAAATAATTTTGAAGTGCAAGGTTTCGGGTGCAAAAGTGATTTTCGGACGCAAAATTAAGTAGTAGGTAATAAACTGAGTTTTAGTTGCAAAAGTAAGTTTTTCGCACAAAACTGAGATTTAGGTTCAAAAGTGAGTTTTGTGGGCAAAAATTATTTTTAGTGCAAAAGTAAGTGTCAAGTGAAAAACAATTTTCAAGTGCAAAAATAAGTTTTGGGTGCAAAAATAATTTTTAGCGGCAAGTTTTTGGTGCAAAAGTGAGTTTTGAGGGCAAAAACAAGTTTTAGATGCAAAAATGAGTTTTCAGAGTAAAACTGAGTTTTACATGCAAATTCAAGTTTCTGGTGCAAAAATAAGTTCTTGACTCAAAAGTACATTTTTGGTGGAAAACTGAGATTTAGGCGCAAAATTCAAGTTTCAAGTGCAAAAACAAGTTTTGAGTGCAAATGTAAGTTTCTGCTGCGAAAATAAGTTCTCAACTTGAAACTAAGTTTTCGGTGCAAAACAGAGATTTAGGTGCAAAAATAATTTTCGGGTGCTAGGATAAAATTGTTGGTGCAAATCTGGTTTTTGGGCGTAAAAGTGAGTTTTGGGTACAAAAGTGAGGTTTGGGTTTCAAATGTAAATTTTTGGTGCAAAACTGAGATTTAGGTGCCAAAATGATAATTTTCACGTTCAAGAATAAATTGTTGGGGGCAAACGTAATAATTGAGCGCAAAAATAATTTCAAGTGCAAAAGCAAGTTTCAAGTGAAAAATAATTTTCAAGTGCAAAAATAATTTTTAGGAGCAAGTTTTTGGTGCAAAAGTGAGTTTTGAGTGCAAAAACAAGTTTTGGATGCAAAAGTGATTATTGGATGCAAAAATGAGTTTGCGGAATAAAACAAAAGTTTTAAGTGCAAATTCAAGTTTCTGGTGCAAAAATAAGTTCCTGACTCAAAAGTATATTTTTGGTGTGCAAAACTGAGATTTAGGCGCAAATTTAAGTTTTGAGTGCGAAAATAATTTTTAGGTGCAAGTTTTTTGGTGCAAAAGTGAGTTTTAAGTGCTAAAATAAGTTTTAGTGAAAGAGTAAGTTTCAAGTGCAAAAACAAGTTTTGAGTGCAAATGTAAGTTTCTGCTGCGAAAATAAGTTCTCAATTTGAAAGTAAGTTTTCTGTGCAAAACAGAGATTTAGGCGCCAAAATGATAATTTTCACGTTCAAGAATAAATTGTTGGGTGCAAATGTGATAATTAAGCGCAAAAATTATTTCAAGTGCAAAAGTAAGTTTCAAGTGCAAAAATAAGTTTGCAGCGTAAAACTGAGTTTCGGTTGCAAAGATGAGTCTGGAGTGCAAAAGTAATGTTCAGATGCAAATTTTTGGTACTAAAATGAGTTTTCGAGTGCAAAACTAATTTTTAGTGAAAAAGTAAGTTTCAAGTGAAACATAATTGTCAAGTGCAAAAATAAATTTTGGAAGCAAAAGTGATTATTGTGCGTAAAATTAAGTTTGCGGTGTAAAACTGAGTTTTCAGTGCAAATTTAAGCTGTAGGAGCAAAAAGAGCAAAAATAGTTTTCAAGTGCAAAAATAAGTTTTGGATGCAAAAATGATTACTGACCGCAAAAGTGAGTTTGTGAAGTAAAACCAAATTTTAAGTGCAAATTTAAGTTTCTGGTTCAAAAATAAGTTCTTGGCTCAAAAGTGCAAAACCAAGATTCAAGTGCTAAAATAATTTTCAAGTACAAGGATAAAATTTTGGGTGCAAATGTGATTTTTGGACACAGAAGTAAGTTTTGGGTATAAAACTGAGTTTTAGATTTCGAATGTGAATTTTTGATGCAAAAATAATATTTTATGAGTAAAAGTAAGTTTTGGGTGCAAAAATAATTTTCAAATGCAAAAAAAGTTTTGGTGCAAAAGTAAGTTTAGGGAGTAAAACTGAGTTTTAAGTACCATCATAAGTTTCTGGTGAAAAAATAATTCCTAATTGCAATACTAAGTTTTGGGTGGAAATGAAATCTTTGTCTCCTTAGTTTCAATTCACATTCAACTTTCAACGATCTGCAAAAGGTGAACTACCTTTTACGCTTTTCCATAAATACACAGTATGGTCAATACAATTTATCATCTTTTAACCAATGATTGAGCCATCATTAGCTTAAATATTTCTTATAAAAAGATCTCTCACGTGGCAAGTTGCCAGTACATTGGTTAATGATAAAGGGACAATCATGTGTGCTATTCTTCAACCAAACTGCAACATTTACAATGCTCAAATCCCTGTTTGGTGTCTTTAAATCTGAACGCAAGCTAGCTTTAAATTATCGACAACCGCAAATAATAGATTGACTCTTCTTTACACAAAATCAAACTACTACGGTTAACCATCTGTCTCATCGCGTAATTTTAAATTCTCCCCACACAATAATTACCTTATTTTCATACAAAACCGAGTCGAGTCGTTCTCTACCACCTCAAAAAGAAGATCGAATTCTACGAAAACGCTACTAAAAACTCAATACTATTTAGAATTATAAAACAAACTCCAAACAATAAGATAAATCCAATTTGATAAATCGGATTCGGGTAATTTTAAGGTACGGTCGGTCGCTCTTTAGCTCAATCAACGTTTAAAGTGTCCTTTGGGATTGGCGATGCACCAGCGAGCGAGAGTCGTCGAAAGAAGAGTGAAAAGCTCCGAACAAGAATGGTGTTTAGCGGACCTCCCGTCGAGCGTAATGCTAACCATTTGACAATCAATACTGCTTATTTAAGGGTGTTTAGCGAATTTGCCTTTCAACACTTCTTTTTATTTCTTCCTTCCATCGTACGTAGACATTATTAGAGGAGAGATCGAGTTAACTCGTCGCATATGATTCATGTGTACACGTTTGGGTGACCTTTGACCGGCGACGGCACACTGATGTAGAAATCGTCCCACTGGACGGGATGATGGCAGGGTAAAAAGAGCTATATTTACACGAGGGGAAGGTAGTACACGAGCGGGAGTGATGAAAACAATCATCTTTTGTTTTTCATTGCTGCATATTTACAAGACGAGTGCGAGTGTGTAATTTACACATCGATGAGTCGAATTACATATATTAACTTCCTAACACTTATGTTCGCAGTCCACGTTTCTGGTTCGGGGTTCTTTTCTGTATTGTAGAGTTATAGTGAAAGTAGGATTTTCATGATTGTGCAAAGTTAGACTGTTGCCAATCAGGTATTTTTTGCTGATAATTTCCTGTGGTTTTATACCAAATTGAACTTCAATTGGGTAGCGTTCACGTCAACCAAAAATATGTTCCAGATATAAGTACTTGGCAGATTCTTCATAAATTTGGGCATTTTTTGTAAAATATGACATTTCAAAATACTCAAGGAACCGTCTCCCTTAATGTCCCACTTTCCACCACGCTGTCTGAATCCAATTTTAGAATCTGAAAGTTGGTATTCAATTCTGTTTTCTGCATGCTCTTTATGTAGTTTAAATCTAAGACAACGAGCAGAGAAGCTTTTCTTGGTAGTTAGCTCGTATTCAATTTCAATTATCTGCCTTCAAAAATCAGTTTTTCAAAAGATTATTGAATGGCTTCCAAGTTTTCTCTTCTTCTTCATCGTATCTCGCACAATATGAAAACTACTCATTGCGGTAGGTCTCATGTGTAGATCCGTCGATACGAGGAAAATTTTCATCGAACCCATTCGAATGGTATACGATGGCATTTAATCATATTTGCCTAACAGAGAACGAAGAGCAGATTACAAACGAGCGACGGGCACACATACGAGAGCCCGTACGACGCGAGAAAATGATATTATGGCTGGTCGTAATTGAAAACATCGAACGAGCCAAAGAAAAAGAGTGTCTTTTTATGCAAATGTAATGGGCACTATTTTATATTTCACGTTTAATACACAATACGCTCGTTGATACGCGGAACAAGCGATGCTTGCGCATTTACCAGCTACGGTGCTGGTGTTGGATTTTATTATATTTTACACAGGTACATAAATCCAGCAATAAGGTGAGGCGGCGGGCCAAGAAGAGGGTGCTAGGAGCGCCCGGCGTTTAGGCGAACCCCATGAGGCGAACGAAGCCAAGAAGCTACGTACAAGTATTAAGTCATTTAACACGATATATTTGACAGGCGCAATCACAACAGGAGTCTATTATACTTTCAGACGAAGAATACTTAGTGTATAACTTGTTGTAGTATGGGTATAGGTACCTAATACACATACAATATGATGATTGTGCGAGTGTATCTAAATGCATAGTATAAGAAAACGAAGAAGAAAAAAAAACCATACTTCTCCTATACTAAAAAGAGATTTTTATTTTTTCATATCTCGAATTGTGTAGTTATGATTTGATAAAAGGATGCCCGAAATAATATCTGAGTGTGCGCCTATTTATACCTCTCCTTCCTCTACCTTGGCTACAGATGCACACACAATGGTTAAATGTAACAATACCAAACTAACAACAACATCAACGACAACCAAGAAGATGACAATACAAAGCCTAGTTTACGAAATCGATGTTTACGCCCTTCGAATCGCGACTAGGCATTCATCGTTACTTCTTTACCTGGCGCAGCAAAGGGGTGAAAGTGACGGATACGTTAGCTATAATAATATTTTTGACAGAAATGAATTATCAATTTTTGAATGATGTGTGGGTGTAGGTTGGCCCGTCCCTCGTTCGTTTAATAATTACATTGGGTAAAATGAGCGCTTGTCAGTTTATAGCAGTCTACTGGTTGTTTCAAATGGAATTTAAAAAATTTTTTTTGCACTCACACATACCCCACTTTTTACATAATTCTCTGATTGCTTCATAATAATCCTGGATTTTTATTTTACGTGGTTAATTTTATGAGGCCGGCTGCCAGTAGCCGTAATGTACGGTCACTGATCTCTCATTTACAGTGAACTCTATGGAGCACCTTGTATGGTCACATAACGATCTAGCTTCACTCTGTCCCAGTTTTATAACACAAACAATTTTTTTTTTCACTTTTTACCAATTTTTATCAAATTTTTATTAAATTTTTAATGATTTTTAATGATTTTTAACCATCTGTTACATATTTTAGGTCAATTGTCACCTATTTGTGTCAAATTTTTAGCAAACTTTCAATGATTTACAACGGCTTTATTCGTAATTTAGCTCAATTTTTACTTAATTTTCAACATTTTCACACGGCTTGTGATAAACTATCTACACTTTTTACGCATTTAATCAAACTTTAGACCAAATTTTCGATGATTTATAACGATTTTCCCATGTTTTAGGTCAGTTTTTAACCATTTTTGTCAACTTTTTACCCAATTTTCAACGAATTCAAATGAATTTTTTCACAATTTTGATCTATTTTCAACCATTTTTCAACATTTTTTCGTAATTTTCGATCAATTTTTTACACTCTTGACCCGTAATTGAATTGTTTTCAAAAATTTTCTTCACAATTTAGATTTTTCTCCATTTTTGTCAAATTTTTACTCATTTTCGATGATTTTCAACGATTTTTTTCATATCTCAAATCAATTTTCACCCAATTTTTAACCTTTTTTTCATGATTTTTGGTAAATTTTCCGCATTTTTTTACCAATTTTTATCAAATTCTTCAAAAATTTTCGGCGATTTTCAACAATTATTTGATAATTTGGTTCAATTTTCATCCATTTAGTTCAAATTTATATCTAATTTTCCATCTTTTTAATGATTTTTCTTATAATTAAAACAAATTTTCATTCATTTTTCAACATTTTTTTCGAAATTTTCAATCAATTTTTTGCAATTTTTATCTCTTTTTATTGAATTTTTACTTAATTTTCAATCATTTTCAACGATTTTTTTCCAAAATGGAGGTCAACTTTTACACACGTTTCATTTTTTTCTGAATTTTAATCCATTTTTGCATTTTAAACCCATTTTTGTTAACAATTTTCACATGATTTTTCATCACTTTTTCGTGTTTACTAATCAGTTTTTCGCACTTTTTGCTGTCGAATTTTACCCACTTTTCAAAGATATTCGACAATTCTTTTCGTATTTTAGGTGAATTTTCAACCAAATTTTCAGTATTTTTCTTAATTTTTAATCAATTTTTGATCAATTTGCATGTTTAACCCATTTTTGTCAATGTATGGCCCAATTTTCACCGTCTTTTTCATCATTTTTCAGTGTTTTTTATCAATTATTTGTAATTTTCGCCTTTTTTGCCAAATTTTTAACCAATTTTCAATGATTTTTCAAGACCTTTTTCATATTTTAGCTCAATTTCTACTCATTTTTCAATGTTTTTTTGTGATTTTTTGATCATTTTTCTGCAATTTTCATCTCTTTTTACGAAATATTCACTTAATTTTCAATCATTTTTGACGATTTTTCCATATTAAAAGTCAACTTTAACACACTTTTTTTTAATTTTTTTTTTTCTAAATTTTAATTCATTTTTGTATTTTAAACCCACTTTTCTTAATAATTTCCACATGATTTTTTATCATTTTTTCGTTTTTTTTAAATCAATTTTATGCACTTTTTGTTGTCGAATTTTACCCAATTTTCAAAGATATACGATGATGTTTTTCATATTTTAGGTAAATTTTCACCCCAATTTTCAATATTTTTTGTACTCTGATTAATTTTTGCATGTTTAACCCATTTTTGTCAATGTACTACTCAATTTTCACCAAATTTTCACCATTTTTTAGTCTTTTTTGATCAATTTTTTGTACTTTGTGTCGTTTTTGCCAAATTTTTAAACAATTTTCAATGATTTTAACGATTTTTTTCATATTTTAGGCCAATTTTATTCATTTTTCAATATATTTTCATAATTTTCGATGATTTTCGAAGATTTTAAATGAATTTTTTCGTAATTTAAGTCAAATCCAATTTTCATTTATTTTGACAATTCTTTTCATATTTTAAGCTAATTTTCACCCATTTTTCAATATGTTTTCATAATTTAAGTCAATTCTCAACCATTTATGTGGGTACATCCAATTTTTAATAATTTTAACGATTCTTTTCATATTTCAGGTCAATTTTCACTCATTTTTTCAACATTTTTTTTCAAAACTTTTGATTGATTTTTCTACAATTTTATGTTATTTTTGATAAATTTTCAACACTTTTCAACCAAAATATCTATCAACTTATCACTTCACAGCTCAGAAATTGTGAAACCTCGAAACAAATCTTAAATAAACATACATATAAAATTATGAAAAAGATGTTTAAAATATCGTTTTTCACGTAAAAAAAAAATTTATTTTATTTTTTTCAATACCTGAAGCAAAATAATCATTTCAAGATAATCAGATCAACGCGCTCTTTACTCAAAATAAATAAATGTCTAACTTTCTCGAAGACGGAGACGCCTTTAAAATTGCTAAAGAAGAAGATCCACATTTTTATGCACCACACTTAACCATCTCACAGAAAAAAAAAAAAAATCAAAGTCGATCACGTTAAGTATATAAATAAACGCATTAAACACTCGTAAGTAAAATCCCCCTACAGAAAATGGGAAATGCGATTCAAATCTGGCAAAGATAACCCACAAAAAAGGAAAGAGCACAAGAACACGGTTTTCCATCGGCAGTAAAAGCCTACAACGACGATTTCCTATCTTTAATGACACTGCGGTAAATCGACTCCGATAAAGTACGTTGATTAAGATTCGATTCCAAGAATAAGCCAAAATACTGAACAAAATAAAGAAAAACTGAACATCATATTAAAGGACAACTTTCCGTTCTCACACACACACAAAAAGGCGGTATGGATGTCGAACACGCCTTCAGACTCACCCCCCCCCCCTTAATGTCTGCCGCGTATTCCATATAAATAAATGTAGGTACTTACAGTTCATCGAATTGTCATCGCATGTAATATACCTATTTAATCCGACGAAAAAAATAGTAATAATCAAATTAAGGGAGTCGAGTACGTCAAATTTTGACACCTAAGCATTACCAACGAAGAGTTGCCCATTAAAAATCCACTGATTTGGGACCAACGAACTGGAGCAGAATCAGGATATTAAAAACGATTAGCTATAGAATGCGACGAGGCCGCATTGATGCGATGCGATGCGATGCGATGCGATCCGATCCCGTGTACGTTAGCTGGGTAAAACGAAAACAATGCTACAAGGCTGGGATAAATTTTGACATTTCCGACGTTAGTTTATCTTACACAGTACATAGGGTCGGTCGGTTGGTCGGTGATTTTATCCGGGCTCTGGCTGCCGCTGACATGCCCCGCTCTCCTACTGGTAGAAAATGCTTAGTCCTTATCAGTATCTAAACGTATACGCGCGAGAACGCCTCGGTGGATGGGGAAACGCTCGAAAGGCGAAAAAAACTTTTTAAATGCGTCACTTTCGAAACACGCGACCGAATTTATTCTAGGATTTAAGTCGAGCTAATATGTTAATCCGGGCTATCACTTGACTTCCCTATTCTCGTTATCAGTAATGTCGTATAATATTCCCTTATTTAGAGAAGGGTGCATTTCGACACCCTTTTTAAATCGTCACTGTACTGCATCGCCACCGAAGCTCGGTACGTGTAGCCGCAGCCTCCCTTCGTTCGATGGAAAAAACCGTTTTTGCTGGTCCATTAATCCACCCTCTTAACCAGCATGTTATTGGATGTTTAACGTATTTAAATTGTTATTGCGTATATGTACTTTATATACGCGTACACGGTACCGTATATACATACATACATACATACATACATACACTTATTTAGTTTGGTAGTGTATATGCGGTTCGATTAAATACGTATTTCGTTTATTAGATTTTCATTTCGCCAAGGGTTACACGGCCGAACAGGTGGCTGCGGGTTGCAGGGCGACAGGGGATAGTTTTTTATACATCTTATCATATCTACTCGCCACACATTTACGCGTGATGAGAAATACGTTCGGTAAGGTGTAATTTATCGGATGGTTTTTCAACTCCTTTATGAAAACTATAATGAAATCATTATTTGCCTTAAATATTTGCCCGAGTGAAACACTTGAATTGCCAAAAGACAGACTCTCCGTCCCTTCAGTGTGCGAAATACATGGCAAATTTCAGCGTCTCAGATCAGTAGCAAGAACGTATAACACATTCAATTATTCGTGTGATGAAAGTGATGAAAAATCTACAGGAATGAGAGAATACCTCAAAACTCCGGAATGAACTTTTTATTGGATATATTTCAAATCTTCACCATCTTCTCGTAAAATTTCCGATTCGTAAGTGAAGTATACGAGGGCTTGCAACAGATGACTTCGAATGGACACAGGTTGAGCGAGTATTGCAAAGCCTTGTTCTCTTAAATGTGGTTTTGGAAAAAAATTGGAATTTAGCAAACGGTTTCATTCAAAAAATAAAAAAGAAGCACAATCTCACGAGGATTTTGCCTGATCCGTGGTAGGGATAGAGGTTTATTTTGGAGCGAGCAGTTGAAAATTTCAATGGGCATAATAGGGCCTCTACTATCAATCGTCTAGCTCAACTCGAGCAAACAAAGACAAATTCGACCCCCCCCCCTCCGCCCCAAAAAACCACTCAATAAACCATTTTTGGGGGTTACAAGGGAGTGCAACAGGGCAATGAAGTCGAAACCCACAGAAGCACATCTAAGAGCTTAAATGAATCTAAATGCAAAATTTCAACTCCCAGCTCAATTTGGAGGAGAGATATGCGCGTACAAACTCAAAAAACGTTAAAAACCGAACCTAACCTAATCAGGTCTGACTTTTTTGGAGCTTTATAGGGGTACAATGAAGCTGGAAGGTCGAAACCTCTAAGAGGTACATCTACACCCCTTACTCCTTCTACATTCCAAATTTCAACTTTCTAGTTCAATAGAGAGGGGAGATATGCGCGTACAAACTCAAAAAACGTTAAAAACTGAACCTAACCTAATCAGGTCTGACTTTTTTGGAGCTTTATATGGGTACAATGAAGCTGGAAGGTCGAAACCTCTAAGAGGTACATCTACACCCCTTACTCCTTCTGCATTCCAAATTTTAACTTTCTAGTTCAATAGAGAGGGGAGATATGCGCGTACAAACTCAAAAAACGTTAAAAACTGAACCTAACCTAATCAGGTCTGACTTTTTTGGAGCTTTATATGGGTACAATGAAGCTGGAAGGTCGAAACCTCTAAGAGGTACATCTACACCCCTTACTCCTTCTGCATTCCAAATTTTAACTTTCTAGTTCAATAGAGAGGGGAGATATGCGCGTACAAACTCAAAAAACGTTAAAAACTGAACCTAACCTAATCAAACCTGACTTTTTTGAAGCTGTATAGGGGTACAATGAAGCTGGAAGGTCGAAACCTCCAAGAGGTACATCTAGACTCCTTACTCCTTCTACATACCAAATTTCAACTTTCTAATTCAATAAAGAGGGGAGATATGCGTGTACAAACTTGAAAAACGTTAAAAACTAAACCTAACCAAACAAATCCTAATTTTTGAAGCTATGTAGTACTGCTATGGAGCTGAAAGGTCGAAACCTCCAAAAAGGTACATCTATATCATTTACTGCATCTACATACTGAATTTCAACTCCCTACTTCAATAAAGAGAGGAGATATGCACGTACAAACTGAAAAACTGAAACTAAGCTAAACCCAAAACTACGTTCTTCTCAGCTGTAAGGAGATACAATAAAGAAGAAAAGTCTTAACACTCTTAGAGCCAATACTAAATACACGCCAAATTTTAGTCCAGCTTAATGAGATGAAGGGAAAGGGGGAATGAACTGAATTCTTTAAAGACCACAAAGTGGGAAAACTTTCGTATCTTTCTTCCTAATTAACGTGGGAAACTGATTTTGTGATGTTATACAAGTTCTGATTTTCTATAAATTACCTCAAAAACAAACAATTATTTTGATTTTGATCCCTCACCACCTCTTCTACCCAATTTCATTATAGCTGAACATTGATCCAAAAAGTCACTCATAACTAACTTTTTGCCAAAGTAAGCCCATCAGCAGAATTTCACTGATATTGGTCAATATTAGCCCGAATAAATCATTTAGTGATTCGGCTTCATTCCACAATATTGCACCAATTGATAGAACTGACCGAGAGAAACAAAAAAAGTCAGGTACACATGGTACATATCTGTTTCTGGTAAGCAACAAAGAGGTGCCCAAAGTTTGTCATGGTAGCAGAGCGAGATTTTTTTTTTCAAAAAACAGAGAATTCAACTATATCACGTTATTGTGATTATTATTTGCTACAAAAAATCTTCAGTAGGCATTTTGTATATACACATTATTCAAGGAGCTGGACGGTTTCAAAAATGAGCATATTTGTAATATAATAACATAATCTGAATTTTCAAAATCGTCCAGCTCCTTCAATAATTGATATAGGCAAAATATGCACTGATGCATTTTTATATCAAATGAGGAGTACCACCACCTGAAATAGTTGAATTTTCGATTTAAAAAAAAAAAATGGAGCTCCTCTACTATTGCAAAATTTGGATATGCATCATTCCACAACAAGAGCAGATAAGTACCACATGCATATAGCCTTTTTTGCTCATCCAGTGTGGGGCTACCTTATGGCGTAATATTGTGGAACGAAGCGTAATCATCCTGTAATGCCTGGGAGGAGAGGAGAAAGGAAGAGTAAAACAGCGCACAATAAAAATTAATTTATTGATCTTCTAATATCCAAAAACCAATGAATGGCCACTTTCCATCTTTTTCATTAAAATGACGAATAATTATTTTATTAAAGGTGCATTTCTTTCATTAGGTATCGACACGAAAGTACATTACACTTTCAAAACTTTGTCTTAAAAGTTCAAAGCAGGTCAGTGGCACAAAAATTTCTCCCTACGACTCGTTAATGAATCAATGGAATAGAAAGATTTTATCGCATTTCAATTTCAACGAAATGGATACAATCAATTTCTGTTTCATCCCAAAAGCAGACTAGTATCTCATCATGTGCTTTCCTCTTTCCACTTTTTCTTTTCTTCTCCATCAAATTGACCACAAGACACCAGCCATGCCACCCTAAAATACCGTGGCATTTAAATCACATTTACTTGATTTAAAGAAAAAGATACTCTAACGTAAGGGATTAATGCCTACAACAAGGTATACCCCTTTGGAGAGCTATTGGAACTTCTATGGGAAGGAAAAAGCTATAGGCATAGTGTTCAACATACGGGAGCCACAAATTATATCACAACAACAGCGCGAGGGAAGAACCCCCCTTCCCCCAAAATCCTAACGAATTTCGGTATAATATAAACGCTATAAAATAGGAAGAAGATCAGCGAAGTTTACATCCAGCTTTATTCTCGTTAGCATCAAAATATCCAAGATGTCGTTATCATGCCTTCCTGATAAATAACTATATACTCGCGAAGAAGGGATAGAATAGGAGTAGTTGCCAGTACCCTTCCTTTTCCTCGTCGAAGGGATTTCATTTGTCGAGGAATGCTGTGCTGTACACGTCGTACATTCGGTACCACATTCCCTATAGAGAAAAACTATACGCTATGTTGGTCCCTTCCACGTATCCCCGGCCTTGGGGGAACAGGAACAATCGAAGGAGGTACACCAAAGGGTGTCTTTCCTCGCCTAGGTGCCGGAGGAAGGGACGCGCTACTGAGAGTTCTCAAACCATCGTCGTGCATCGGCGGAGTATCGCGCATGTAAAGGCATATATAAATTATAAAATCGATATCAGCGGCGTAAAGATACCGCCATCGCCACACGTATCTACTGTGCTACCGGCGTTTGGTATGTTGCGCCCGTGAAACAGAACACCAGCCAGTCACAAGGCGATGAGAGAGAGTTTCACAGTACAAGCAAGAATAAGGCAAAGCAAAGTAGGTATAGGGATACAAGTACCGGATCCGCGATCACCTTATAGACCGAGCAGGGGCAGACGAAGAGCAAGGTGTACGCGATTTTGACGCGGATTTATGGGAATTTTTTTCCTCTCACTATGTTTACTTTTCGTCGGTGTAAGTTAAATACCTTACCAACGGATCTAAAAAGTTGCAAAGATTTTATTACAATTTTGCTGCACTGAAAATTCTGTTGTTCAACTGATAACGAGCGGTATTCTTTCCTTTTGGACGACTTTCGTTTCCTTACTGTTTTTTTTCAGATATCTTTTGCCTCCTCACGAGTCCCAGGGCCTTGTGACTAATAGAAATAAAATTTACCACCTTGCTAGCCTCCTGGAAAGCAAAAGCGACAAAGATCAAATCGACCAACCAAACTTAACTAAGGGGGTTGAGAATTGAAGGGAAAAAAAAATTTAGGAACCAATACGCCCGTAAAGTATATTTTATATTAAGGGGTAGTTGCCCGGGTGTGGTCTGATGAAAACGAAGTTGGCAATCTGCGCTCTTCAGATAAGAGTGTTATCTGCGTCGCTATGGTAACTATATAGATATATATACGCGTACAGATACACACTTATTCGGGCGATAGTTGCGTATTACAGTATAACAACGCGAGGCGATACTTCGTTCTTAGGGGCAGCGATATTATCTGGGTACGAGCCCCACGAAAATCCTCACGCCCTCGTTCCTCCGGCCCCAGCGCGAAACGGCGCGGCCGTGTCATCGTCGTACGCTGCTCGTACTCGAGACTGAGACTGTACTACGGTCTTAGTCGTATTTTTCATCTTCTCTCTAGCCTCGTACATATATATATACAAAGAATAAGAGACGAACAGCAGAGGGCAGGGTAGGCGGTACGACTGCGATGAAATGTTTGTATCTACCACTCTTCGCTCCATCTCGAAAGCTTTCTTTCTCTATATTACTCGACGCGAGAGATTATCAAAGCTCCCGAAAGAAGATTTTGTACACTATGCTTTCTACTGTTCTTCTCCCTCTCCAGCTGCTTAATGCTTACGGTTCTGCCATTGCCACTGCCGAATCTTGCCATGCCACTAGCATAGCATCGAAATGTGACAAAAACACGCGAGCTGGATTCACTGTGTGTAGTGTGTACCTACCAACTGTGAACACGGTCGGTGGGGGGTGAAGGTGAAGGCACATTTAATGTAGATCCGCAAAACTGATAAAATGTTGGAAATTTTTTTCCCCCAGTACATAATTATACTGCATGTACCGAGAAGATGGGTACACTATACTCGTCCCGTAATCTTACAGATTATTGAAATTTCCTTTTGAACTTATCCTCAACTCGTCCTTAACCCTTTCTAATATAATTTTCTACAGTGGCGGGTTTTCAATTCCATTCCAAAACTAGCCTCGTAAATTTAATTAAAATTGAAAGTATTCATTAGCCTGTGTTTTTCTACGCCATATTGTCGATGAAAACCAGGCTATTACATTTTATCGACCAACGGAGTCGGGTGTGGGGAAGGGGGGCAACAAAATCCGTTTTGAAAATCCTACAAAGTCATTAAGGCAATTTTTGGTTGCGTCAGATTTTTATTATTTTTTTTCGAACATTAAAATCATTTACTCTGCTTGATACTGACCAAAATCGCTTCAATTCGGTCAATCGGCTCAGTTTGGCGGCGGATCAGATATATGTGAATGGGGATGACCTTGGGCTAAAGTTCAGTTTTGCCTAATTTCGGGGGAGGGGGTGCCGAAGAGCCAAAAACATAAAAATTGTTACTTTTTGAGCCAATCGATAGCAAATCCAAAGTTGCATAACATTTCCAAAAATCGATCTCTTAGGTCAACTAGGAGGAGAAAAATGCAGGTTCCCCCCCTTTCAACTTTGAAAAAAGGCTATTCCTTTCCTATCCCCCCACCAAAATGAGTTAGGAAGTTGAAATTTGGTATGTACATTCAGTTGAGGCCCTAGATGCGCTTTTTGGGGGTCCCGACTTTTCAGCTCTATGCACCCCCTCACAGCCCCAAATATGTGGTTTTTTGGTCGCTTTTTCTTATTTTTTGAGTTCATTCCTCGCATAACTCCTTTTCAAATTGAGAGCTAGGAGCTTGAAATTAAGTATCTACATTCACCGGAGGGACCCTAGTTGTGCTTTTTGGGGGTCTCGACTTTTCAGCCCTATTGCACCGCCCTCACAGTCCTGAATTTTTGGTGCTCGTTTTTCTCTAATTTCTAATGATTTATTCCTCGCATAACTCCCCTCCACATTGGGCTAGGAAGTTGAAATTAGGTATCAGTAAGACAATTTTTGGCTGCGTCAGATTTTTATTTTTTTTTTTCGAACATCAAAATCATTTACTCTGCTTGATGCTGACCAAAATCGTTTCAATTCAGTCAATCGGCTCAGTTTGGCGGCGGATCAGATATATGTGAATGGGGATGACCTTGGGCTAAAGTTCAGTTTTGCCTAATTTCGGGGGAGGGGGTGCTGAAGAGCCAAAAACATAAAAATTGTTGCTTTTTGAGCCAATCGATAGCAAATCCAAAGTTGTATAACATTTCCAAAAATCGATCTCTTAGGTCAACTAGGAGGAGAAAAATGAGGCCCTAGATGCGCTTTTTGGGGGTCCCGACTTTTCAGCTCTATGCACCCCCTCACAGCCCCAAATATGTGGTTTTTTGGTCGCTTTTTCTCATTTCTTGAGTTCATTCCTCGTATAACTCATTTTCAAATGGAGAGCTAAGAGCTTGAAATTAGGTATCTACATTCACCGGGGGGACCCTAGTTGTGCTTTTTGGGGGTCTCGACTTTTCAGCCCCATAGAGTCCTGAATTTTCGGTGCTCGTTTTTCTCTAATTTCTAATGTTTTATTCCTCGCATAGCTCTCCTCCAAATTGGGCTAGGAAGTTGAAATTAGGTATGCACACTCAGCGAGGACCTAAGATATGTCTTTTGGCTGTTTTGACTTTTTAGCCCCATTGAACCCGTTCCTATACTCGATGCTGATTAGTGAAATAGCATCGTAAAGCGATGTGCCTTATGCCTGTTATTATGATTGTTTTCGTGACTGTGGTTTTCCTCTTTACCCATCTTTAACTCTCGAATCTTAATGCTCGTAATATGATAATATACTGTGAGACTTTTACAGTACAAAACGACGTACGTACGGCGATATTTTATCAGCCATGTTACATCTTATATCTTGAAACATTATACGTATAAGTACCTCGTATCTCTTTCGCTATACTTACGAGCATAGTTGTATAGAGAGCGAGCGTCTTTAAATTGATACTTGAGAAAATAAACTTAAGACGAGAGATATTCCGCAGTTTAGCGAAATTAAACCATTACGTATTCATTAGGTAAACACGCGAAGAAGACGACGACGATGGCGATGCGATGACGGGGCGGAGAAAAATTCATCTTGTCGCGCGATGATGTATTTTTCTTTCTTTTTCTCGACATACGCGGTCTTCGTATACCATAAAGATGAGACTATAATACACACACTAAAGATACAGTGGCGCGGCGCGTGTTAACATTCGAGCGAAAAAAAAAAAAAAAAATAGATTACACGTTATCTTCGATGTGAAATCAAGATGCTGTTTTGGCCGGCGCGGCGAGGCGCGTGATTTTATAATTAAGTACCTACATATTATTTATCGTTGAAGAAAAATCGTCCGTCGTCGGTCTTTTCGAGCACAAAAGTACCTGCCTGTATAAATGCGCTAAGTATATGTTATCGCCGAGATAAAATAAATACCCGTGTGTGCGTGTGAGTGTGTGTGTGCGTATTCGATGTAAACGAAAAGCACATGCACCTGTGATTTGGAAGCTTTCATTTCGATAATGGACTATCTTTATCTATTTTTTTTTTTCGTAATTTGCATAGTTTGGAAAATTTATAGGATTCTTGAAATAAGGTAGCTCAATCATCCAGCAGGATAGTAACTCTAGTATTTCGCCCCTTTTCATATGCCATAATGTGGAAGAAAATCAGGCTTTTACGGACTATCAATCAATGATATGGAGAGGGGAGGGGACTGAGGATCAATAAAATCAGTTTTAGAATCCTACAGCATCCTTGAGACCATTTTTGAGCATCCCGATATTTATTCTTTCAATTTATTTTTTCTCTAGAAGATTAAAACTATTCACTGCGCTCGATATCAATCCAAACCACTGAAATTCAGCCGGTAGACTTGGATTAGCAAAAGAATAGATATATATGAGTGGTGATGACCAAGGGCCAAAATTCACTGATGTTCAAAACTTGAAAGAGGACATGCATTTCAAAATTAAACTTCTCTGTAATTTAGGGGGGTAGGGGGGAGATATGAGGGTTACTTCTTTTTTACCTCGAAAGGAGTCGCTTTCTCGCATAAATCTTCCTCTCTCTGCCCAAATATAGCTAATTGGATAGAATTTGGTCTAGCTGCCCCAGTCAAGGTGTTCAATAGGGTAGGCGGAATTTTGATTTTTTTGGAAATCTGCAAAATGGCGGGTGTCACAATAGTTGCGAAATGACCTTACAATGATTTGGTAAAAAATTTTTAGCTTTTCAACTCAATTTTTCAAACTAGCAAAACCGATCCAAAGTTCCAAAATTTTCAAAAAATTGAAAGAAAAGTATTTGAAATTTTCCCCAAAAATGTTATTATTACACATATTTATAGCCAAAATTATCATTGCTGGAAAATTTTCACAAAAGGGGTTTTTAAAAAATGTAACTTTTTGGGTTTTTTCGTGATTCTCTCAAAAATTAAAAATTGAATTTTTTTAAGAAACGTCCTTGTGAAACGAATGAACGGAATCAGTTTTGGTCGAATAAACCCAAAATTTTGATTTTTTCTACCATAACCGATTTTTAAAGGCACTCAAAAATGGCTATTTTTTGCACCTTTTAAAATAAATTTGTAAAAAATTGAAATAATCCTTCTTTGAAAAAAATTTTATAACAGAAATCACATTTCATCGATTTTAGACCTTCAAAAGATATTTTTAATTTGTATACCTCATTTTTGAATGCGGGGATACTCATTTAGAACCGCTGAAAACAGACTTTAAATGGATAAAGGTGAATGACAAAACACCGTAATTAAGAATCCTCCCCCCCCCCTCAGATAAAAATCATCCATAAGAGATAAAATTGAAATAAAAAAATTTCTTTTTTGATTTTTCAGAAAATTGCGAAAAAACACAAGTGACATTTTTCAAAGAATCCTGAAAAATAGGAAAATTGTTGAAAATTGCCAACATTTAGAAAAAATGTTCAAAAAAATTTTTATTCAATTTTTATTCAATTTTTGAACTTAGAGTCAGTTTTGCAAGTTTAAAAAATTAAGTTGGGTGGTAGGCTGAAATTTATACCACATCTTTTTGAAGTTATTTCGCAACTATTTTGACTCTGTCGTTCGCAGATTTTCAAGAAAAGCAAAATTTGGCCCAATGTATAAAATTTTAGATCTTGAAAGCTCCCTCTCTCCTTCCCTTTTACACCAAATTTGGGTGTAAGAGTATAATACTTTCATAGATGTACAAGAGCAATTTTGAAATCAGATGTAGCAATACGAATGTCTAAATTTGTCAAGATTTAGAATTTTTAACCCTCTCTCATGAAGCCCAATTGGGGTACAGTGGTCAGAGTGTTATAAGAATCGTGTTCAGCGTGCACAAAAACCCCAGAATCCGGTTCATTAGATGTTTTTCAAACTAGCAATCATAATTTATTCAATGATTGAGAAATTTTCGAGTATCGTTTTTTTCTCTTTTTACCAGAATTCCCCTCCCCCCCCCCATCTCCAGAATCCAATTTCTTACCATGAAAAATTTCACACTTTAAACTGCTTAAGAAATTTTTTCTCAATTTATTTCCAAGTGGGTGTATTTAATTAGGTATAATTAATGTCTTCTTCACAACTTCGTGCGATAAAACGTGTTTTATCCTTTACTAGTGCCTACATAGTCCCTTAAAAAAATCGAATTCCGAGACCCAAGGGCAAATCGCCTCGTTACAGCCTTTGAAAAAATAAACTCGGGCATAGAAAATTTGTTCCCTTTACAATGGAGTCAATCAATGGTATAAAGGTACCTTCGTGAATAACATTTAAGAAAAATGAAACGCTCATCTCGAAGGAGAGCACGCGAAAAAAAAACAACCATCCCATACGCCGAATATAATACGATTATCAGCTCAAATTGACCTCTAAAGCTGCCGAAAACGACGACTACGACGTCGGCACGTTACGAAATCTATAAATTACAAGCGATCTTCGGCTTACTTAATCAGATCATCGACGAGGCAGAAATGAAGGCGACTGCGACCGACGACGGTACGCCTGTCACATATATCACAGGATATACGATATGCTTGGCAGGACGAGCCTCGATTTTGGTTTAGGCCGCACAATAGATGGCGTTACACCGAAACACCAAAATGCCCCCCTATTTCGAATCTCGCCTAGGTAGGCCAGGGGAGGCGACCGCTCCGCGACCGTAGCCAGGTCACGTGTACGGTGTCCGAATTTCTAACACCCTATAAACCATCCAGTAGTATACGCGTATAGGTAGGTATATTATACCAGAGGCTAGCACAGTAAATACTTTATATTATGGTGGGTTTTTTTCGCTCACGCTCATTCGAATGTTGTACGTACGTTTATACGCGATACGTTTACCAACCTAGACCTAGGACGGCTTATACTTATAAACTTAATCGGATTGCGACGTCATTTAAATCGGTGCTCGTATTATACCAGAGAAATACGCTTCGGGCTAGCTGGCAGCCGCCGTTCGTCACCGCAGGTCGAAACTTCGCTCGCGTACGTACCAGGCATAGTAAGACAATTCGGGCCCCCGATGATGGATTGACTTCGTATGGGTTTTGGTCGCTGAACAACGTTAGTCAGCCATCGGTCGGAAATAAGCTGTACGCACTCTTGGGCGAAGGGTTAAAAATGTAAACGATACCTTACTGAAGTATGTTATTCTAATTGTGCGTGTGCGAATGAGATGATATGTTGTGTATGTTAGTAGTATAGTAATTCTCGTAAATTTACAATGATGCGACCAACTAAAGGCCTTCTTGCTGTGAAAGCAAATCCTATCCCAAATATGCCTACTTTTAAACCTGTACAGAACTATCAGAATGAGTGCCAAGATAAGGTTTACATATTACATCTACGAGTACGTCGGGTGGGCAAAATGACTACGAAATCTCCCCCCCCCCCAGCTCTTATCATTATTATTCGCCTATGGCTACGAGGAAATTTTTCAGGAAAACTACTTCAATCTATTGAAATGCCCTCCAATTCATCATCATCAGTTGGTCTTAGTCGCTTACGACCACATTGCACCTAAAAGAGCACGCCATCTGTCACAAACAGGTTGACGAGCTTCACCATTTCCTCTTCTTTCGAAGCAATCAAAGTGGTATCATCTGCATAACACAGATTTTAGATTCTTCTTCCTCCAATGGAAATACCACCATTCCAATGTTCTACAGCCTCGTAAATTTTGGGCTCACCATCGATGTTGAATAACTGCGGGGATAATATGCATCGTTAACGCACTCCCTGTTCCGTTTGCAAAACCTCAGATTCTTCAACATCAACTCTCATCACCATAGAATTGAACTCATCCAGGGATATTCGGAGATTCCTTACCTGACTTCGCTGCTGTGTGTAATTGAAGCGATTTTTCGATAATTAGAGAATAATCTTGCAAATCCTTTCTTATGCGAGGGAATCAGCACCAATTCACACCGCTCAGTAGGCCACCTACAAGTCTGTCATATCACACTGCAGAGATGCCATACTGCTTTGATTCCATTTTCAACAACAGCCTGCCACAATTCAGCTACAATACCATCGCAACCAGGTGCTTTGCGTTTTTTCATCGTATTCACCACCTCCCTTACGTCATCAAGTAGAATGTTTGGCTCATCTTCACCAGGTTTACCTCTGGTGTTCCACTGTCTTAGTACCATCGCTCGCAGCATGTTTTCTAGCTGTCCAGAATTCCTCTACAATCCCACACAACTGTGCCAGCATCTTTCTTGATCTCACACGTTCTGGGTTTAAAATCTCTAGCAATCAGTATTCATTACAGGATTGGTTGAGGTAGGCTTCTCTGTCTTTACGACAACACTGCTGGACTGATCTGTTCTGTAGCCTGTATTCTTTGTTGTTGCCACGACATTTAGTTTGCCTAAGCTGCTCTATAATCAGCGGAGTGTCCTCTGTTATTCATGTCTGCTTCGTTTCTAACATGCGTTCTCTTCCCTTAATAGCTGACTCACGTGCACGAGTAATCTCGGTTCTGGTGTCTTCCCAAGTAGTGTTTGGGTCATTTGCATCCAAACTGTGATATTTGTCCCAGCAGCCACCTTCTTCAATTCAGCATTGGTGAGAAAAGTCTGTACTTTCTTCTTTTACCTTTTCACGCGAATTTGCAATTATATAGTTGGAAAAAGGTATTTGCCAGCACAAGTTATTGTTCCACGCAGAACAGGAGAAGCTCATCTCCGCATTTATTACTTGTTCCTAGACCATGACTACCAACTACTCCATAGTAAGCATTACTCCATCAATCTTCCTAACTTTGGCATTAAAGTCTCCCAGCAACAGTTTTATGTTGCGGTAGTGAAGCCAATGTTTCTTCAAGGACACTGTAGAATTCTTCAATTTCTTCATCTGATGCTGCACTGATTGGGGCATATGCTTGGATGACACTTATGGTGGATGGAGCTGCATCAAACCTCACAACTACCATCCGATCATTGATGGCCCTTGCACCTAACACCAGGTGTTAGTATCTATCATCTACTATGATTGCCACTCCTGTGTGGCCTCCTTTACCAGACAAAAAGACAAAGTTTCTCTCACCTAATGTAAATTTGCCAATACTGTTCCAGTGGGTTTCTTTGATTCCTAGTTTCAGCAACCCTACTCTTTTCATTTCATTTTCAATTGCAGCTAACTTACTGGTAATCTTCAGGCCATGTACATTCCACGGGCCTATTTTACCTTGAAAAAGCCAGTTTCAGATTTATTCTCATATTCCAAGTTATTTTTTTAATTTTTAAAAAACGTTTGTTTAATTTCGGAGAATTTTTTGAACTTTTACATATTTTTTTCAATTTTTGACATTTGATTTGAAGTTTTTGGTCAAAAACTCAAAAAATTGAAAAACACAAAAAGTTAGAATAAAAACGATAAAAAAATTAAAAAACACAAATTAAATATTAAACATCTTTAAATAATGAAAAAAAATCAAAAAATATTATAAAATTAAAAAAATTGAAAAACGAAAAAAATTCATTAAAAAATTAAAAAAACTGAAAGCTACATAAAATAAATAAATTGTAATGGGTGTTGTTTTTATTTTTTTTATTTTTTTTATCTTTACTTCAACTTTCACTGAAATGGAAAGTGGCTAAATTTTTCTCATATTTTAGATAATTTTAAAAATATTTCAACAACATTACATTTTTGGTCCAAGTACGTGATCAAAATCTATTAAGGGAACTCTCCGAACTGACCGTTTCCGATTTAAACGAAATCAAGCTAGATCGAGAGAGCTCATCGAGAAATCTCTCTGACCAAAATTTAATTAACAGAAATTGATTTTTTGATTTTTGAGCCACTTTTGAAAATTAAAAAATGCCATCTACCTTCCAAATGTTGAACTGCCAAGTCCATTTTCGTGCTTTGACTGCAGCTTCTTGAAAAAAGTTAATTTTTCTCTAGCATTTTGGAATTGCTCTATACTGGCTGAAAATTAACTTCCACAGCTAAAAATTTATATGACCTATATTGGCAACTCAACCAAAAGATCAAAGTACTTTTCCAGAAGATTTCAAGCTGCAGGTGCGAAAGTGTAATTTATGATATTTTCCAAATTATCAGCTGGTCAAAAATTATACTTTCGCATTTGGTACCTTGAAATTCGCTGCAAAAGTACTCTAATCTGTTGTATAGGTCTCAGGTACCTATACGTCACACAAATTCTAAGTTACCAATGTTAATTCCAGCCAGTCCAAAATCACAGTGAAAAATAATTTTTCTATAGAGGCATCAGATCGACTGGAAAATTTGAAAAATGGATTTGGCGAGTCAAAATTAAGACAGGTACCAAAATTTCAACTTTCCAACTCAAATAGGTTCTGTTTGACAAAATATTAGTTTCTAAGCCACATATCAACTACATAACTTTTTTTTAAGTTTCAAAATTGCCCCAAAAATCGAAAAATCAACTTCAGTCGCTGAAATTTTGGTTAGAAAGATTTTTTGACCAGCTCTTTCGATTTGGGTTGGTTTCGTTCAAATCAAAGGCATTCAAAGTGGAAGGTTCATTTGTAAGTCATGAGAGTAAATTAGATCTTTATTCCTGATAGAGGATAAAAAAACAATACTGATAAATACGCACACCACAATTTTCGAACATTCAATATCCCTATTCTCCCTTCGCCCAGTCAAATGAAAATTCTCGCAACAAGTACATACACATCATACATATAGCATAATAACCATCATCCAAAAAAAATCGTGTCCTAGAAACATCATAATCACGTCCCATAAAGAACCATATCGAATATCTTGCGGTTTTATCTATGCAAGTACGAACCAATGATGAGAATATTAGCGTTGAATTTATCGAACTTTGATAGGAATATTTTTACGCGTGTATTTCTTTTTACTCGAGAAGATCGTAAAACCTGCGGTCATGCTTAATTTCTTGTGTTTTTTCCCTTCCTCCTCGTTCCTTCAATACACCGAGTACATGTGTGTGTTGTTTATTATGCACATTATCGAATAGGTAGGTACTATTAACCGCACTATAATGATAACCTGTATGAAATCTTGATTTTTATTTTATGGATAGTATTGGTGTATTAACGCGTTCGAAAGGCGATAAAGTTTTAAAATAAATTGTAAGCATGGGCTGGTGGTGGTGCTGCGGTTCGATTAATGAAACGATACATTGCGACGACGACGAAGGCGAAAGCGACCACAACGAAGAACACGATGATGATGATGATGACGATGATGACGATGATGATAACGCTTATCAGCGGCGCAGCGTCTAAACGTTTGAAAGAATGAAGAAGGGATTTGGCGCGAGGCCTCTAAACAATCTTAGTGATTTGTTACGTGTATACAATATACGTAGGTACCATTATACATGTACGTGCGGTATACATATAGGCAATGTATGTATATATAACTTTTATATACGAGGCTATATACCATTACAAAGGGATCGCGTGAACTGCCGTACCGCCCGACTTCACTCCTCCAAAACGAGGAAATATGATCCGCGAGAGAAAAAAAGATAGTCGATAGAATGCGAGATGATCGCAGCTTAGGACGCAATGCGATGAGAAAGCCGCCATCGCCGGAGGTAAACATCGTGTACCGTAGCACGTTTTCAGGGATGACGATTACGAAGGGGTGGGTATGTGTAGACCAGATACACGATGTACACCCAGAACAATCACGGTACACCGTAGTGCAATAGGTTTTACTATACGAACGAAAGGGCTAGGACCAGGGCGTCGTGTACTTAGCAAGGTTTTTGGTTAAGTCATTAGCGAGTATACATGTTCCTGGTGTTATGGTCTGTTGAGCGAGAAGGGACGGATAGTCACGCGGCCTTAACCCTGTCACACGGTGGCATATGCCGCATGTCCGAACTCTTTTCACACGGGTCTTAAAAAACCAATTTACATTTAGGGGTCATTAACTTCGTTACGCGTTATTCGTCTTGCGTCGTCGTCGTCGTCGTCGTCGCTTTTGGTTGCCCTATCACCATTCGCGAAAAATTCTTTATTGAATATATTTGCAGTAAATCTGGCCCAAATATTACCGAAACGTGCGCGAAACGACAATGTTGCCGGTAGTGTATTTTTTTTTTCACTTTTCATTTTTCATTATACGTTTACCAATCACTAAAAGATCGAATTTCGCATGGTTATAAGCTGGTGTTACGCTAGACAGCCAGCCAGCCAGCTAGCCATCTCGCATCTGGAAGCAAAACGCCGATACCGCGATAGGGTTTGTATTTTATAGACTGCCGGTTGCACTTGCCCTAGTTCTTTCTGCTATTTAAATTTTCAACTGCAGAAGTGATGCTAAATTATTGGTGTATTTTTTATTTCCAACTATGAAAATTTCAACAATCCTGCGACCATGTAAGAAGCTTCCATCTAATATTTCTAAACTGCACACTAAACCCACGATGGTTTCTATTCACAAAATTTTGTACTCGGTGGTATTCAGAAGGTATTCAAATAGAAGTCTGAATATAGTTACTCCGAAAGTATATACTGAGAGGGGGAGGGGGTTGCTTTTTTAGAAATCAGCAAAATATGGTGGCGTCACAATAGTTGCAAAATTACTTTAAGATAATTTGATCAAAACTCTAGCTTTCCAACTCAATTTTTTAAACGTACAAAACTGACTCAAAGTTTGCTAAATTTTCAAAAATTTTCATAAAATCAAAAAAAATTATCCAAAATTATCATTGTTGGCAAATTTTTAAACATTTCGTTGCTTTTTTTCACGATTTTTTGAAGCTAATTTTTTTTTAGCAACGCCTTTCTGAAATTGATGTAGAACATCAATTTTGAACGATCAAACGCAATATTTCTATTTTATTCGTCACAAATGATTTTTCAAGGGTTCTTAAAAAATGGTTTTTTCGTGTTTTTTCAAGAATTTTTTTTACATCATTATATACTATTTTTTGGTAAATTCATCGTGAAATGAACCAACTACATCTACGTTTATTCATTTAAAGTCAGTTTTCCTCGTACCCCCTTTTTAAGGGTATTCAATACAGATTCCAACATGAAAAAATACAGCATAAAACGGTATAAAAAAAAAACAGAAAAAATGAAAAACCCCTTTTGAGTGTTTAAAACAAATCAATACGTCCGGATTGATAGAATTTTTTTCAGAAAAGCACTCTTTCAATTTTTAACAAAATAATTTTAAAAGATAATAAAATTTAAAATTTATGAGTGCTGCTGAGAAGTCGAGTATAGGAGATAAAATTTAAATACTGCATTTCATCATTTAAAGTTGTTATCTTACATCTATTTCAGCATGGCATTTCTTGAAAAAATTCCCCTTGGCAGTTTATCAGAAAATTGTAAAAAAACGCAAAGTAACATTTTTTAAAAAGCCAAAGAAAAACTGAAAAGCCAATACTTTTTCAGCCTGATTTTCGTGACATTTACAATAATGAGGATTGAAAAAAAGCATTCCTTTGCGATGAAAGGGTTCAATGGGGCTAAAAAGTCAAAAAAAAAAAACCAAAAGGCACATCTAGGATCTCTACTGAATGTACATACCTAATTTTAAGTTCCTAGCTCAATTTGGAAGGGAGTTATGCGAGGAACAAACCCAAAAAATAAGAAAAAATTACCAAAAATACATAATTAGGGCTGTGAGGGAATGCAATGAGGATGAAAAGATGAGACCTGCAAAAGGCATATCTAGAATCGCTACTAAATGTACATATTAATTTCAAGTTTCTAGCCCAATAAGGAGGGGAATAATGCGAAGAACAAATTCAAAAAGTAGGAAAAATCGACTAAAAAACCACTATGAGGGGGTGCAATGGAGCTGAAAAGTTGGGACCCCCAAAAGGCACATCTAGGACCCGGTACGGAATATACATACCAGATTTCAACTTCCTAGCTAGTTTTGGTGGTAAGATAGGGGAGGAACAGCCTTTTTTCTAGGTTGATGAGAGGAAAACCCTCATACCTCTCCTCCTAATTGACCTAGCAGGTTGGTTTTTGGATATGTGATACAACTTTGAATTCCTTATCGATTGGCTCAAAAAACAAAAATTTCTGTGTTTTGGCTCCTCAGTACCCCCTCCCTTGAAATGGGGCAAAACTGAATTTTGACCCGAGGTCATCCTCACCACAGAACATCAACTCCGTCCCTAGTCGTAGCCTAATTTTGGTTGGTATAGAGCTGAGGGAAGGATTTTTAGTTTCGGGGAGGGGGGAGATATTTAAAAAAATAAATATTGACATTGCCAAAAATTGTCTTAATGATCTTCCAGGACCCCAAAACGGATTTTGTTGGTATCCCCCTCCCCCTGACCGCCGTTGGTCGATAGACTGTAATAACATGGATTTCATTGACAATATGACATACAAAATTAGGCTAAAAACTTGCTAATACTAATAATTTTTAAAATAAATAACCTCGTTAAAAAAATTTTTTTATTTTTTTTGTTTTGAAAATTTTTGAAAATTATTCAGTTTTGAGTCAGTTTTACGAGTTTTTAAAAATTGAGTTGATAAATAAAAATTTTTACTTCATTTATTTGAAGTGATTTTGAGACTGTCGTGACCCCGAGGTTTGCAAATTTCTAAAAAAAAAAAGTCAAATTTCTGCCCTCCCCACCTGATAAATACCAATGATAATCGAAATGCAACAGGGCATAATATTTGCAAAGTAGTATCAAATAAAAACGATAAAAGTTTTAGCTTCTAACCCCCTCCCCCCAAACATGAACATTTCAGTCATACCCTAACATTGTTCAAAAGGATATGAGCGTTTTTCCACATTTTGACCTCGAAAAAAGGTACTTTTTCGTATATCTCTTTTCCCAATTGAAGTAGGAATAAAATTTTGACCATTTTTTTATTCTTTTAATTTTTAATATTTCACCTTAAGATTTATGCACGGGTATTGGGTAATATTTTTTTCTTCATGACCTGCAGATATTTTTTGAATCAAAATATCAAGTTGTCCATTTTTTACTAATATAAGTAAATTAATTGGTACTCCTCAATTTTTTTCGAATTTCTTTTTATCAATTTTTTATTTCATTTTTTCATCACTTAAAAGTGAAGCAAATTTTGAAACCCCCCTCCTCCTAAGCTAAATAATTGCTAAGATATGGGTGTGCAGAAGTAATTTATTTAACGTTAGACGGGAGAAATTAGTACATTGCACCCCCCACTTTCTGACAAGTATTGAGGAAAGATACTTTAGTGATACCTCCTTGAACATCTCTGATCCGCATCATTCAAGGTTTCTATTAGAAGCATTTGAAAATTGAATGGGGGAGGGGGTAAGATGAGGGAGGGCAACCGGTGTTAAAAAAATAGTAATTTGGTTGTACTTGATAGTATTTGCCTCGCATACATTTTCTATGTTTAATAAAAAATATTTGAAAAATTGGTTGGGGGCATCACGGGTATACCTCGAATGAAAAAAATTTATATTATAGTTTAGAGTAAGCATATAAACTGAATACAACTCATAAATCACGGTTCAGTCATAATTTCGTACCATTTAAAGCGTAACCCCCAAAATACCCTTTTTTAATGCTCTCCCTCCCCTCACCAAAACCTATTATACCTGCAGAAAAATTTTAAAAACAAAATTGTAGTGAATTAAGTGTACTATAACTTGGTATAGAACGTCAATTGCGATAAAGTTGATATTTGAGCAGATATAATGAAAAAAATGATTTTTATGGGGTTTTTGCCCCCCCCCCCCGTGTATTCCTATCTATGAGGACTTTAAGTATGTTGTTTATGGATGCCTTTTTGACGTAATGAAAAACCCATAAAATTGGAATTTTTTTCTGCCTTTGGTCTTATTTTAGCTAAAATCACTGGACTAGACAAAAACGATGAAAATTAAAGGTTTTGGTGCACATTTTTCTCATTATTTCATCAGCTGCTCGTTTCCCCGCTCTGCTATTACAAAAACCAACTATACCATCATAATCTAGATAAAATTTTCTTTTTTTTTTTAATAAATTTCAAATTTCCATTTGTTTAGGTTCTCGCGCTACACTCGCTCAAAAAACTCATAAGAAATTGGAAAAAAAAAACTTTTAGAATCAGATTAGATCAGCTCCTACGGCTCACAGGATAGACAAATATACATACATATATGCAGCATGGGTTACCTAACCACAAGGCTGAAATCCCACACTTCACCTCTCCAAACACCCTGTATACTAGCTGAAATTTAAAGTTGATAACATTACACTGGGACGACGAATTTTGTCCCTTTGATATACACGTTAGGCAAATTATCGTGCACATGTCTACCTTGAATTTGCCATATTGGTAATATGAAGGTGGTACTATCGACGTAGAACACCCTATACAAGCATGTAGAATTCAACTAAAGTGAAAAATCAAAAGCGCACACACGACTAGGTATAAAATAAAAATCAAAGAGAGAAAGACGACTACGAGAGAAAGTTCGTTGAACGTTGCAGTGGCGCGCGCGAATATGTACTCATGTTATACACACACAGCACAAATAACAAAAATACCACACTAGGTATACATATCGTATAGGTACTCAAAAAAAAAAAAAAAAAAAAAAAAAAACGACAACAAAACGCAAAGGGAAAGCTCCACTTTGAGCGCGTGTTTTTACTCTTTCATCTTTCGATGATAGATAAATGCAAACATCGTTAAGGGAGCAAGTAAATGCGAGCATTGAATTATTAACATGTAGGTAAATCTAAACACGCGGTAATTTCGCTGCTCTCACTTTTTGCACTCGCCGTTATCTAAAGCTCATCAGTGCACTATACCAGCGTATGTATTACTACGTGGACATGCACATTACGTATAGATAGGCAACTTTAGTCTATGGTAGAGGTACACTACATAGCACGTACAGTACACTTGTAGTACGTGTGTACAATCTACACACGTACTCGTACTCGTACTCGTACTCGTGGTAGTACATCAGTATTACATTGTATGTAAGTTGTACACAACCGAGCAGAGAGGTACATATATACACTACACGTACAGATAATAGGTGTGAAATCAAGATGGCGGTTTTGCTTTTGATGCGATACTGCGAACGAGGCGGCCAGCCGAGGGCGAGGGGAGAAAAAGAGAAGGGTACGCTCGTGACGTCATCCATCTTGCTAGCGATATTGATCGCGGGTAGTGTGTTGAGAAGGTTGCCGCCACCGATGTTCCAAAGGGGTGCGATAAAAGCGACGCCCATATCTCCCTAAACGATTCCCGTATCAGCTCCGATTTTCGTGCGATATTATCCAGATTACTACCCACCCGGTAAACCTCCACCTCGGGCAGGCGGGGGGGGAAGCCGACAAAAGAGCGTGTTTCGGGTAAACTGTGCAGTGCCGGAGCCGCGTGTGCGTGTGTACGTGCGTCCGTCCGTTCTCGAAACCCCCCGAAAGTTTTCGCACCGCGACGATCAAACCATGTAGTATATACTACAGCGTAGTAGTACCCCCCTACCCCATTCCTCTCTTCCATCGCTCAACAACGCTATTGAGCCCTTTCCAGTCCATATATATAACGAACGTTCCAAAAACTGCAGCCCGAATTTGAAATATCATCGTTACGATAACGTCGCCATTAATATTTTCCGGCCACCACGTCGAGCAGTGAGAAGAGGATTTCGTGAAAAGTTGTTAACATTTAGGACAAGATGTGTACGTCGGTGCTCGAGGATATGCGATGTTGTAGCTTTGAAAATAAAGTTTCATTTTTGATATTAAAGGTTGTCCTCAGTAGATGGCTACATACATACGCAAACAGATAGGCTGAAATCTGATATCACATTCGGAAGGGATGGTTAGTTTGAAACTAAAATTTTCCACTAAAATCAATACACCATTCATTACGAAAGAACTAGCACGATAAGAATGAGATTATAATCGGTTTCAAGAGTCTAAAACGAAAATGCCTGCAGAGTATGTTTGTCAATAAATACATGAGGTCAGCAGAGTGAAACGTGATTAAAAAGAGCCTTTCCTAACAAGGGTCAAAAACGGTCCCGACCCAAAATCGATCAAAGTTGAGCCAAAATGTTACTTATGATTTGAAAAAATTCTAAAAAAATATTTGACCCCCCTTCACCATCCCATTCCGGAATTATTGTCCTCTAAATGTCGAAATTTCAACACGCGATATCTCTTGAAAGGTGAGGGTAAAAACTTTTGAAAATTTTACAGATTATACATCATGCTGCGTACCATAAATGAGAATTTTTTGAAAATTTACGGTTCACATTTTCACAATTTTTTTTTATGTTGAAATTTTTTCAATTCTGTTCCCTAGCTTTTTTCGTTGATCAGATAAAATTTTCATGATTTACAAGACGATGAGATAATTTTGAAGTTTGAAAAATTCTTCAAAATTCAAGAAATGCACGTCAGGACTTGAAATAAAAAAATCTTGGGGGAACTCATGGTTGGAATTTTTTTTATTATCTTTGTTAAGTGGACATTTATCACATATAATTTTTAAGGGTTCAGAAATTGAGAGCAACATGATCAAAAAAAAATCAAAATCAAAAATAACACGTTTTTCACTATTTTTTTTATAATTAATAAGAGAGATATCCCAACTCAAAGTAAAATTTCGAATCAATACATGAATAAATTGAAAGTACATATTATACACGTATTAACTCCAAAATTTTACCTTGAGTTGTGATATTTCCCTTATTAATTACGAAAAAGTAGTAAAAAACGTTTTTCTTTTGGTTTTGATTTTTTTTTAGCATGTTTTGCACTCAATTTCTGAACCCCCAAAAAATATATTTGATTGATGATAACCTAACAACGACAATGAAAAAATTTCCAGCTATGAGTTCCCCCAAGATTTTTTCATTTCAAGTCCTGACGTGCATTTCTTGAATTTTGAAGAATTTTTCAAACTTTAAAATTATCTCATCGTTTTGTGAATCATGAAAATTTGATCTGATCAACGAAAAAGGGTAAAATTCGTTACATACCCTACTTTCGACCACCCAAATCGATTAAAAGCGAATACTTCGAGAAATTTTTTCAGCACTGGATATGGTAGGATTCTGTCAAAAAATTTTCATACTTCGTTTCATGTAAATGTTTGAATGAACCAAACGATACACAAACGACACATCTCGCATCATTTTACTTATTTACTTATTTTAATAACTATAGCTACAGTTGTGTGTACTTTTTAAACCCGATTTTCTACGTCATATTGTCAATGAAAACCAGGCTATTACAATCTATCGCCTAACTGCGGATGAGGGGAGGAGGGTATTCAACAAAATTCGGTTTGGGGTCCCGAAAGATCATTAAGACAGTTTTTGGCCATGTTAGATATTTATTTTTATTTTTTTCGCCCAAACATTAAAATCATTTACTCGCTTCAAACCGACCAAAACCGCTCCAATTCGGTCAATCGGCTTAGTTTGACGACGGATTGAATATATAAGAGTGGGAATGACCTCGGGTCAAAATTCAGTTTTGCCCCATTTTGAGGGAGCGAGTGTGCTGAGGGGCCAAAAACGCAAAAATTGCCCCTTTTTGGGTCAATTGATGGAAAATCAAAGTTGTTTGCATATCCAAAAATCAACCCCTCAAGTCAATTAGGAGGGGCGATATGGGGATTTTCCCCCTTTCTCCCCACCAAATTGAGCTAGAAAGTTGAAATTTGGTATATACATTCAGTGTGGGCTCTAAATGTGCCTTTTGGAGGTTCCAACTTTTTAGCTCCATTGCACCCCCCCCACACCCCGCCTGAGAAAAGTTAATTTTTGTATCGAAGTTTCTCATTTTTTGAGTTTTCTGAGTTTGATCCCCACATAATTCCCCTCCAAATTGAGCTAGGAACTTGAAACAAAGTATATACATTTAGTAGGGGTGCTAGATGTGCCTTTTGGGGATTTCAACTTTTCAGCTGCATTGTACTTCTCACAACCTCAAATATGTGGTTTTTTGGTCGATTTTCCCAATTTTTATAGTTCGTTCCTAGCATAAGTCTCCTCCAAATTGGGCTAGGAAGTTGAAAGTAGGTAGTCCCGTTTGCAGGAACCCTTTATGCACGTTTTTGGAGTTTCGACTTTTTAGCCCCATTGAACCCTTCCTACCCATAATGCCAATTAGGAAAAAAGCTATGCTTTTTTTCAATTCTCATGATTTTGATATGTCATGAAAATCAGGCTGCTTTTTGCAATATTAAAAACCTGCACCTAAGATAATTTGCCAGTAGTTGATAATTTTGTCTTTGGAGCTAATTTGTGAAACAATCGTAAGATCGATCAAAAACTACAATGGTATTTCGGATAAAACATTCAATTTAGAGTAGAACGTTGGCATTTTAGAGTCCAGCCATGAATTAATAATTTTTTTGCATTCACTTTACTGAACAGAATCCAAAAATTTATGTGTTTGGTAAAAACTTAACAATTTTGCTAAGCGTTCGAGTTTGAAATTTATTTTTTCAAAATTTTTGCAAAATAGGTACTGAAATGTTTTCTATGCCACAATAATGGCCACATATGAGAGAATTTATAAAAAAATTTTCACATGTCTGGGTTTGACTAGAGGGGAGGAAAAGGAGAGATCAACTACTGGCAAGTAGCCTTAGGTAGATTTGGAATTTTTTCCAGAGGTACGTGATTTAGTCGGGGGAGGGGGGGGGTAACAACACAGGAGACGGATGGAATACACATAGGAGTATAATATATAATTTTTTTTGGAATTTTTCGATCACTACACGCGACGTAGTTAACAAAAATGTAAAAAATTCCTTCTTACCTTCAACTACTAACAAATTACTCAACACTGAAAAAAAATCGATTAATTCGCCATCATTCGAACCATCCTTATACAAGTATTCTTCGCGAAAAATTCGACACACGCGTAGTTGAAAATAATAGATGCCTGCTGAGAATAGTTATTTTGTTTATAGGAAGAGGAAGGAAGAGTTTGAGACGGGTCATCTCATTATCACCCTTTAGCAATTTTCATTCGTTAACAATTCGTGTATACTTTTTGAATTAGTTTCAAATACAATGATATTTAGATAGGAATTAATATCCACGTGACTTTGATTTGTGAGGCGTTGTCGAGGGATTTATAGATGGATACTTGGTAAACTTTATCCACTTACCAATCACTAAGAATGGTGCTAATTTCATTTTCACGCTACAATTGAAGCATTTTATTCGATCGCAGATTCTTTTTTCAAAATTTCAACTCATAAAAGGGTGGAGTTGGAGGCAAGAAATCAAATTTTGATTTTTTTCAAACTATATTACCATTAAACCAAAAATGGACGTCAAAGGGAAACTAGATAGAAATCGAAAATTTCAAAATCTTTATCATGGTTATCAAAATATAGGTTTTTGAAGGTGCTAATTTCTACTTTTATTTCCTACAAAAACTTAAAACAAGCTGCAATCGCGAAAATTCGAGTAATTTTCGATCCATATCGATATTTATGAGCTTCAAATAATATCTATACTATCAAATAGAACTGGAAGTCAGATAACTGAATATTATATAAATCAGTAAACCGTTCTCTAAAAATGAAAAAAAAAAAACCATCAACATGTTGGTAAATATTGAAAATAATTTTAACATAAAAATTTTGAGTTTAGCCCATCTACTGAGTTCCACGTTTATTGGTACATTTTAGAGTTCTCAGTCGAAGCATTGCTGGATTCCAAACTAGAATGTCAGAGAGCATGTATTTTAATATCTCACAAGGTCAAAAGTGGTCTCAATGGTCTTTTAGGGCTCCAAAAACGAATTTCATTAATACTCCCGGCCGATAGTTCGTAATAGTCGGGATTTCATTGACATTATGACAGAAAATCAGACTAAAAAAAAATGCAAACAAATAAATTTTGAAAATTTCTGGGCTCGTGTCTTCTAAAAAATAAATTCTTAGGTGAAAAATAGCTTCACCAAGACCTGCGAGATTCTTTCCAAACGGTCTTGAATAAACGAGCAACCGCGAATTCGCTAATAGTGTACATTTCAATCCTCCGCCTCTTTTAGGGAACTGATATTTTTATTTATTTCTTCATTCGAAAATTTGGTTAATCTGCTGTAGAACACAGTAAATGTGTAATTTGCTGAACAGGAGCTTATGGCATCAATAAGTTTCTTTCTTGATTGTCAGCTCTATTCTTCGAAGAATTTATATTGATGGACCTGTATTGGTAATCTTCGTTCTTCCATCATATTCACGTAGTTTCCCCATTCATTCCGCTGGACTTGATTTTTTTCCCATGATAGATAACATTCCGAGGTCCGAAGGTATGAACTTCGATTTGACCAGATCTACAACGGTCTGTTCTGCGTGCTTTTCTCGTGAATATCATTTCCACTGCTGCTATTCTTCTTGATTCATTTTACTTCTCTCATAGTTCGAAATCTACATCGTCATGTTCAGTTTCGTTTCTTTTTGTACCATGCTACTTGTGCAGCTTTCTAGCTACGGATCTCAAATTTTGGATCAGGTCTCAAATTTCAACCCTTTTTGGTATATATTTTTCATAGCCGAGGTCTAAGAATACATTTGACCATAAAATTAAATCAACGCCCTGTACAACTGAATCAAATATTTAGGCTGGCGAATTAAATAAACCACCCTTGAGAATTTTTGACGTACGTGTATTTATTCGTGAAAACTGTTCAATTTCATGGACATAGTTGGGCTCTACCAGCCCTATAAAAATGATAATTTTTATTTCCTCGTCATACATTACACACTACTACTGGTGCAATTACCGCACGTTAGGTTAAATGTTGTATTGTACTTATTGATGGTACATTGTACACGTTATCGTCGGCCAAAATTACGAGTACGCCAGCGCCAGGGTGTAGCAGAGGTACCAGGTGGGGAGGCGGGGGGGGGGGAGTTCACTGCAGCGTGCTAATCGCTACGATCAAAACATTGATATTCGCCGTGAAAACATAACCGCACACTCCGGTCTTGGTTTTATTGATGGGTACACGGTGATTTTATTCGCAACAATACCCAACCATCGTGTCAGATGCAATAAAATTTGTTCCGGCTCGCGATAAATATCGTATCTCCATTACCTTAATACGTTTTTAAATAACGAACATGGTAATTAGATCGGCCAAGCTGGTGATTCGGATGCATCCAGATCGAGGCATACGCATGCACGTATGATTTAATAGACACATTTATGGCCGCGTCGTTATGTTCGTTCGACGTTCGTCGCCTTACACCACACGAGATATACCACCGGTTTGTTGTACACTTATTACGTAGACGTGGACTTCTCATGGTCTACACAGTGGTACCTCCTCCGTCTACGTATATAATCTATTTCGATAATTTTATAGCTTTTACGTACGTCTCTTTGTCCAGTGGTAAAGTAATTGATAGTGAGAAAATTCAAACTGTAGTATAGTCGCAAGCTTCAGTTTCCTCACATTCTACGTACACAGAGAGTAATTTACATAATTGTCGATGGGGTAACGGTAAAGAGGGGACAAAATTCAGAGATTCGGAAAAGAAAAAAAAATGGATTGAAAAAAAAGCAGTATTGCTTTGCGATGCTTTATTTTTCCTTGTCGATATTGAGGATAGGAAGAGTTCAATGGGGCTAAAAAGTCAAAACATCCAAAAGGCATATTTAGGATCCCTACCAAATGTACATGTTACCGTCAATATCCGAAATCCGTAAATACGCATATTTACTGACACTGTTTTAGTAAATATGCATACTCTTAAAAATTGTAATATAAATTTATAATATAAATTTATAATTATATAATTAAAATTATTTGTATAATTTAAAATTTTAGATTTTTTTTAAATATTAATTTATTTT
The DNA here is from genome assembly GCA_900060175.1 of Ferrisia virgata. Classification (NCBI taxonomy): domain Eukaryota; kingdom Metazoa; phylum Arthropoda; class Insecta; order Hemiptera; family Pseudococcidae; genus Ferrisia; species Ferrisia virgata. The sequence continues at coordinate 64,692 of FIZR01010844.1, forward strand.
TATTGAATTATTTTAATTTATTAAATTAAATTAATTTTTATAATTTTAAATAATTAAAATAAAATTATATATTTATTTATTTTATTAATTTTATTGATATATTAAATATTATAATTTATTAAAAAATATAAAATTTTTAATAAATTATTATTTTTAAAAATAATTTATACTAATTTTTTAAAAAACAATTAAATTTTATTTTAAATTAATTTAAATTTATGTTTTTTAGCGAATATGGATATCTGCTACATGTTTACAACGAATATGCATATTAAC
>FIZR01010850.1:0-14691 GCA_900060175.1 Ferrisia virgata
TTTTGAAAAATTTTTTTTTTTTTTTTTTTTTTTTTTTGCATTTTCCGACATTTTTAACTTAATAGATTTTTAAACTATGTTAAAGAAAAAAGCCATTTATATGATTAAATTTCAGTGAGATTTTTTTTTTTCATTATTCAACGAGGTCTGTAGGAGGTCCTTATGAAATAATTTTCTTTTTATTAAATTTATTTATACACATCTTGTGCGTGTACCGTAGTTACTGGCTATATTCGTTTTTCGTCTCGGTTCTTTTTGGGTTTTTTCTTTTTTTTTTCTTCTTTTTTTTTTGTGTGGAAAATTTCAACTTTCTAAAGGTTTGCCCAGTTGTGTATAATGAATTTAGAGTAAATATTTTATACTCGTATCTTCAAGCATACGTAACGAAATGGTATAAAGTTGACGCTAGAAACTGGTATAATATACCTAATATGAGCAAAATTAGCTATTCGACAAATGATTTAGTAATGAGTTGCAGTAGCTGGTTGTGGATAAAATTTTTTCTGTTTCTCTACCAGATGTGTATAATTGGCTGTGATGATTTTTTGTTAAAGCTTACCTTATTATTATGCTGAGAAGACTCTTGTCTCGATAGTAGATTCTCTCGTGCCTTTTGTAAGTGCAGTATGATTTCTGACAGCCTTCTTTCTTTTTCGGCGATGCTGGCTGGATCTGAGTTCGGATCAGAGTTTGCGATATTTGCATTCATGTGTAATTGAAGTAATTCTAAAAGTGCCGGGTGGTCGGTTATGTCGTTATGGAGCTTGGTTTGGTCGGACGATTCGTTGGCTGAAATGCTGTAACATGAAATATGTAATTTACGAGGTGATTATGCGAATTGTCAAGACAAATTGTTGAAATTTTATTTTACGAAAAATTTCATCGCTCGAAGACCGCGTTATGAGGATAGGTGATCGTATGATACGAGAAATTGATCGCTTTATGTTAATTTGCTGAGATTTTTGCTGAGATTGGATTATCATTAAAATAATATGTATTTAGCACGGAATCCAAGTATCGCTCATCATTTCTCAGTATGAATACTTAATGAAATTACCTTATGATAAAAGGACAAAAATAATGCAGAAATTGGAAGCAAAGGACGAGAGTGGTGAGGGTACAGCGTAATACCTTTCGGGGGAAGTACACTCGAATAGAGTAGCAATATAAATTCGATATACTTCATGTTTTTTCTTCGGCTAACTCGTTTGTTTCGTTGTCTCTGAAACCGAAACTTCCGTTTATTATTTATTCACGGCTCTCCAGAGAACGAATTCGAAACTTACGCGAGGGTCATCATCAAAAACAAACTTGTCGATTTTGGTAAAAGCTTGGTACACTTGTATTTTTTATTCTTTCTTTTTTTTTCTTTCCCATATAGCTATAACCCCTTAACAACAAATTACCCAATTCTGTGGCTATCCTTTCGCCCTTTTTTTACTCTACGCAAACTTTTTTTTTTAAATGTTTCAATTTCGATAAAATGCATGGACCGGCTCTCTCTTTTTCGTTGTTCGCCCTTCTGCGACGCTCGACCGCTATAATAATGTTACATCATCGATGAATAAGTGATGATCTTATTTGTTCGATTTACTCTCGTATTCGATTCCTTTTTTTCCCCCACTCGTCATCTTTTCTTCAACATGCATGCGTATATGCTTTGATATTACCTCTCAGCGTATGTTAATTATGTGAGCGTGAGAGAGAGAGAGATGGTTAGATTAGTTTATATAATGATGTGGTGTAATTCTTCGTGATATTCGTCTTATCGAAACGTATCAATTTTTTAATCATAATCTAAAATTTTCATTCAATTTAATTTTTGTGAAAAGCAATTCACCTAGTGAAGCACGGAAACCCAGAATAAAAAGAAAATGTTTTGAAATTTTACATACAAAATTTTAATATATGAACATATGGCCTTTGATGTATTCTATTCGAACACTATACCGGGTGTTTCGCATTAACGTACCTCTCCTTATACCAAAGACAGGCTAACTCATGAGACATACATGTTTAATAGATTGCATACCCAAAAAATAAAAGGGGCTGAGTTATCAAATTTTCATTTTTGTCCAAAGCCGTCGCTCTCTTTGAATATTCATAAAAAAAATTAATAATGATAAAAATTCACTGTTTGCTATAAAATACAGTATATATATACTCTAGAGTATGTGTAGTATAAAAATCAAGGGTAGGGCGAAGTGATTCCTAAAATATGACAAAATAAATACAAAAAACCATGACTAAAAATTTGTAATTTTTTTGTTTTTTTTTTATCAATAACTTTTTAAATTTTGAAAAAGCTACATTTTATGTGCACCTCAGTAAGAAATTCTGAAGTAAAGGGGAGAGTATATTTATTTCAGTGATATAGGTGAGAACCCCGATGGTTGCATAGCGAGCCGCAGTTTCAGACGACAATGAAATTTTGAAAATAAGATTTCTCAGCCCCTTCTACTTTTTGGGTATGCTAACCATTACTCATGTAAGTGTGATGAGTTGATCTATCGCTGGTAAAAAGGGAAAGAGGTTAATGCGAAACACCCAACAGTATTGTTGATTTCGGAAATGATTTTTCAAAAAATGATGTATCCGTAAGCAATGAAATGTCATTACTTGCTTGCATGAATTCTCCGTGGGTGCAGTTGGAGTTGATGTATACGCTGTTTAATTGTGAAGGAATTTTTTCCCCTACTGAAAGAACTACTTTTAGGAAATTGATCGGAAAAGTTTTTTTAAATTTCCAGTTTAAGCTGAAAATTGCTCCTAAAAACGTGGAAGTCAGTTTGAATGAAAGGAATAGTTATATAACGTTTGACCTATATATATAGTGGTAACGAATGTAGCAAGTGTAACCATATTTTCAATATAAAACGAAATATAAGAAAACTTAAGACAAATGCACTACGTGTACAAGGTATATTACCACGATTATAATCACGTAATAAAAACCGAATATTTTTCTCATTGGTAATTGACGATTTTTTCTTCAACTTATCAGCTCGTCATAGGTAATTGATTCTAAACCGATCTATTATAATGTAATGTTTACAATGGAGATTACATCGATGAGTTTTCTCATGTTCATTATACATGAGATAAAATTAGGCAACCAATGCTATTTTATTCATGCATCCACTCGAAATGGCATGTATACGTGATAGAAAGCAAAAAAAAAAAAGCAATAATTAAAAAAGTTAAAATAGAAAAAGTAGTCATTATGTAAATAGTCTGATGATACGTTTTAATATGCAGCATGCGAAGTGTGAAAATTTTGTATAAATTTAATTGTTCTCAAATCGACAATATTTTTTGACCTCTAAAAAAAGAAAAAAAAATTACATAAAATGGGTTCAAAGTTCTAACATAATAAGAGTTAATTTGTAAGTAGTGTGAACAAAAGCAGATTTTTCGATTGTGTTTTATCATTGCGAATTTTTTTTTGTCTGTGTTTCGCTTTTCGCATTAAAATGAGAAAGCGAGAAAGAGAGAGAGAGAGAGAGAGAGAGTGAGTATGTGGGTGATTATTACATTATAAATACACCACACACGCCGATTTCATTTCTCTTTTTACTTTATCGAAGGTCAGCACTGTTGGTACTTCAGAATACATTTTGGTTTAGTTGCAGAGGTATGTGATTGTTATGTCAGAGTCGAAAGTATTACCGGTGCAATATTCGAAATTATTTGACACGAGAAAAAAATGTCATTGGTTAGATGCATCGTGAATGATCAAGTGGTTCAATGAAATACGAGTGTAAGTATACCTGTGATGAATTCCAATTCGATGGTTTTCTCGAAAAATGGGGGATAGTAGAACCTTTCGAAGATGAAATTAGCATCGGCCTTTATCAATTTCTCATTAATATGCATACATTTGAAACAAATATAAAATTTTTGTTCCAATAGCAATTAGTGTGTAGGATGTACCTAGATTTAGTCTCGTCATAATTCATTGTAATACTGTTTTCATGTTTTTTCTTTGAATGTTTAAGCATTGATAAGGGAATATATGTATTTGAATGGGAATTCATTGTTATTGGTTGTAAATATTTTTGTGGAAAACTATGGTGAAGAATCATTGTTAGTTCAGGTTTAATTTCCATCGCTTATCATCGCGTTAGATTTCACGATTCGGGGAATATTTGGTCACCTTTTTTTTTGTATACGTAGAAATGATGAAACTTTCTGTAATCTAATTTTCCAGTGTTTCGTATGTGTATTTATTTAATAATAATAATAAGAAGAATAATGATAGCAAGCGTAAAAAAGTTAACAAATATCGTTACCTTCGTTTGGATGATGGCGAATGCGACGATCTTTCTTCTTTGATAGAGCTATCGTTCATTTTGGATGTTAATTTCTTCAGCACATCGTCCATGCTTTTTTTATTGGAATTGGTATTTACGGTGGTGTTATCTGCATTTCGACTGTTATTCGTACCGCAGACGGAATTTTGTTCGTTGTTGTTGTTGTTGTTGTTATTATACAGGGTGTTATTATTATTTAGGTGTAATCTTTCGTAAGTATTGCTATGCTGTTGCAATGCGAGCAGCGACGTTAGAGGTGGTGGTGCGCTCAAAAATAACGAACTCGTAGGATCGTACGGCGGATAAGGGAAGCCGTTTTCGAAATTTCGTAAATCGGTCGGCGGCATGTGAGTACGTTGACGTTTCTGCGACGGCGAATTGCCGCCGTCTTCGTCGTTACTAAAGAAATCCTCGTATTCGCTGCCGGACGCGATAGCCGACGAGGTTTCCGAAGTCGGAGACATCTTATAAGGAAATGCGTTCTCTTCGGCACGCTTAGGACTGGGACTGGGTCCGCGCAAGATGTGCTCTTCTAGACTAGAATCATTATTATCTTGTTTCGTATTATCGGCGTGACTGCTGCGTAACGCGGTCGCCACCGGGTCGGCCATCCTGTCAGACGTCAATATTTCCGATCCTTCTGGTAACTTTGAAGGCGGTGATTTCCGCTTCGCAGACATATTTCTGTAACAATAACAGTGAAAAATGAATGCAAAATTTAGATTACACGTAACGTATTAAAATTATCAACGATCGCGCGAATATTGATTGGCGCAGAGAGGGAGGAGGGGGAGGCGGGAAGTTTTTTATTTGTATTCGAAAAGACCGGAAAAAGTGTGATTAATGATGGGAAGAAAGGAGAAAATAATGTATACATAGTTAGATAAGTACATTTTGCTTTTAGTTCTTGCAATTTTTTTCAGTTATAGAAAATTGTCTGAACCAGCGAGCCTAAAATTTTCTCGTATAACATTACAACTCGCCGTACGTTTTATCGCTAAAGCCTCAATCAGGTGCATGGTTAATAAGTAATTCGAATATTATTTCGCGTATTTTACCTAAAACAACGTATTTCATTATTTTTGCACAGGTAACGTTCATTTTCATCAACACAGATATCAATTTTAAGTATTCGCATAATCATTTGCGATAACCTAGAGGCCAGTCGAATGGCGATATTCATTTGATTTGTGTACTTTTCTGTCTGTGCAACAGGTGCGAATTTTTATGGGACACCTGTATTATAGGTAGACTGTATTTATTTCACGAACTAGTGGTTATTTTAATAATGCAATGCCAGAAGTATTTTTATTCATTTCTCGATATTGATTGCAATAACTGAATTCGATTTTTTATCATATTGAACTCGTATTATCCAGATAATGTAAGAAATGTGTAAGAACCGTCCTTGTTTCCTGTTTATATTTTCCTTCGACATTTCATTTCCTCTCTTCTCTCGTACTGTACGAATTTTTTGCCATTAAAATAATTTTTGATTATTTTATGAAGAATGGTGATTTGATAACGTATTGAAAAGATATGGTTTTTTTTTTAAATTTTTTGTTGCTGAATTACCGATCCAATAGCTTATTAAGTGATGATTAATTGTTCCAATTAACTAAAAGCTTGGTATGAATGTGGAAGTGCATTGGGTGGTTATAAAATGGTGGTACAATATGGTAGCATTAGGTGGCCTCATAGGCAGATAGATTGTGTATAACTGAGTTGTTTACGCGTGTTTCAATCTTATAGATCCCTTTTGAATAAAGTTTTACGTATTTGAATACCTAGAAACTTATATTTTATAAAATTTTCACATTTCCGCGGTATGTATTTAGTCTTATTTTCTGCATGAAATCGTCTGTGAAAATTAAATTGCGGTTTATAGACTTATAAAATCCGTATGCGCATGTTTTTTCATGCCAGATGTTTATTTTGTTCAGTTTTTCCCCCGAAGGCTTGAGATCACTTGTTTGACTCGATACCGACTGAAATCGCTCAAATTCGAACAGCACTTCAATGAAAATGACCTTGGATGAAAACTAAGTCATGTCCGATTTTTGAGGAAGGGGTAGGGAAAGGCAAAAATTTCTATATTTATATCGATGGAGAATCAAAAGTTGTAAATCATATCATATCTCGAAATTAGCTTCTTCTTTTCAACCTCCAAAAAAGTTGGTTCTTCGCTCAACTATTACCTTACAATGTATGAAAGAGGGTTGAAATTTGGTATAGACATTTGGTAAAGTGTATTAGCTGTGCTTTTTGCGAGTGTGGACTTTTCAACTTTATCGCACCATCTTACAATCTCAAAAATGTAGTTTCCTTGGTGATTTTTATCGTTTTTCAAATTAGTACCTGGCATATATTCATCCGAAGTTGATTTCTAAGCCATGATGAATTCGTGTGTAGATTTAGTGGAGGTCCTAGTTATACTTTCTGTAGGTTTCAATTATTTTCTCCTCTGTGGACGTTTACTACTCTGTCTCAGTTATGAATGATGGAAATAAGGTAATGGTCATATATTTTTTGCTTTTCTTGCTGCTATTTTATGAATAGATACCGTCCCTCCCCCTTGTCCACAAATCCATTATCAAATTTCCATTCTCAACTGACATAACAGAAGTATCCATCGCCAATCTGTACAAATGGTTGCGCGTCATGTAGGATTCTAGGCGCCTACATACGCACCATATTTTTTGTTTGCCCGGTACGGGCTAGTTTTTACGAGTGCCTCGTTTACTCAGAATATACTTGATCGGTGAAATTCATTTTTTTATGGTTTTATTCAGGAATGCCACCACAACCTTTTGAGGGAGGTTTTGGGTAAATTCAAATTTTATCCCAAAAATTACATCAATTCACTCTAAGTTACTACAGTACTGCATGAATTGGGTCAGTGTAAAATCATAAAAAATTGAGATTACCACAAATCTTTCTGTCAAATCACAAAGAAAATTCACCTGAACAATATAAAATGAGAAAAAAAGAAAATTGGTTGGATAGTTTTTGAAAAAATTCGGCTAAAGCAGAAAAAATCGCTTTATTTATGCCTAAATGTTATATTTTTTTCATCTTCCTAAAACATTTCTTTTTAATTTCTAAAATTTTACTTCAAGATTTATACATGGGTAATATTTGTTTTTCTTCATGACCCGTGTGCATTTTTTGAACCAAAATATCAAGTTGCCTATTTTTCACTATTATAAGTGAATTAATTAGGATTTCTCAATTTTTTTCGAATTTATTTTTATCAATTTTTTTCGAATTTATTTTTATCAATTTTTTCCCCCATTTTTCCATCACTTGATAATGTATTTTTTCCTGCTGCATACGTTTAACTAGAAAATTTTGTAACACCTGCCCCCCCGCTCCCCCCTAATAACACTGAATGAGAAGAAAAATATAATTCGTATTCCATGCAGTGCCCTCAATTTTGAAGATGGGCAATTTTCGTAAATAACTATTTTTGATCACTTTGAAGAGTTGTGTAAGAATCTTTAATCACAAAAAATATTTCTACAAAATTTTCATCTTTTTTGAATCATTGTCCCTTCAAATATTGAGACGGGCAACCTTTGCATAATTTTTTCTTAAATATAAAATAATAATAATTGAAATGGTGTCACCTTTTCAATGTTGGCAACACTGCTACGCGAAAAACAGTACAAATTTGGAATGGACACTTCTAATCGTAACCTCATGAGACGAAAAAACATCGAGAGGCTAGTTTTTTTTTTTTTTTTTTTTTTTTTTTTTCGTAACCCCATGAGACGAAAAAACATCGAGAGGCTAGTTTTTTTTTTTTTTTTTTGGTGTAAGTATCATACGTGTAACAATTTACGCAACCCTATGCAAAATTTTACGAAGATCTGACTGAAAGAATTTTCCACAAGTTTCGTCTTCATTTCCAATAAGTATTACTGACTTGGAGAGAGTAACGTCTCGACATGAGCCAATCGATCCGAATTAAATGATTAAATCTTCTTTACACGCTGCCTGCGGAGATTTTTGTATTCACCTGTTTTGGTGCATCTGCTGTAAATAATCTTTTGACAAATTCACTGTTTCTCTCATGGGGACAGGAATAAGCGACGTAGAAACATATGTCATATTTCGTTGGACGTAATCTTCTTTCTATGGAAGGATTTTTGCCATTTTTTGTCCCTTCTACGAGTAGTTGAAAGCTTCCCTCTCGATAAATACTTCTCGATGTACGATTACTTCCACCACTACTTCGGTTGAATTTTTCCCTCAAAGCTACACGTAAAGGTACTTAGTATTTATTTGGTTATAGTATGTATGTTGTGTACTATATTTGACGTTTGAAAAATTAATATTTTTTACGTTACACATTTTTTCAAAATTAATTCTCGTATTTCTCTCATGCTGATCAAATTCATTCATCGAGAAATTATAGCTTTGTGAATTATAGATAAGATTACCCGATGCATTCGTTTTTTTTCTCTCAAAATAATTTCTAACTTAACTTTTAATTTTTTCATTTCAGGTAGAAACTGTTTCATTTCATTGTAAAATTTTCCTTAACCTGCATCACGCTTTTATTCATCCAGAAGACAGAAAACAAAAACAATACGGAGAAAATTCCAAAAAGTTGATTTTATGCGCGTTTTTTCAGTATTTTTTTTCTCACGTAAGTTAATGTATTGTGATTTTTACACCTAATTAGGATGATTAGATATAGATATTCGTTTACGAAAATGACTCATTTTTGCAAAAAGATGAGATTGAAATTTTCTTAGTAGTTTTTCGTAATGCATTTTGATGTATTCTCAGTCTAATTCCGTGGTTTTGATTGACTAGTTTGAAATAATTGACGCAGTATATGACGTGTCATAAGTTGCACCTGATTCATATTATTAGGTCGTTAAGGTGGCAGTTATAATTTTTTGCGATGTTGTACCATGAGAAAAGTCTGAATATCTTTCCAATGTAATTTCATTTTCAAGTTATTTTCTATTGCTCTTAGGTTTTCATCGAGAATTCGATTTTTCACCATTTCATTTATATTTTATTACTGAAAGATCTTGTTTAGGGGAGTGTTTGAAAGTGTAACGGAAGAAATTGTTGATGGTGGGTGAATTTGAAAAAGAAAAAAGTTAGTTCGCACCATTTTTACTTTAATTTGTGAGAAAATTGTTATAAGAGCACATAAAATGAGGAATTTTTAAGCATAGGAAGTCAGTTGAGAAAACGTATGGGCAATATGAAGGGTATAGGGAAAGAATCGGGTCAATCACGTTTTTTCAAAAATGAGATAATTGTATATTCTGGTAGATAATTCTGAGTAGAATATCATGACATACTCGAAGTTTTAGAATTATCAACACATGGGTCATGAAATCGTGTTCGAAAATCTTTTGTACAGAGCAAGAAGCCGACGATTTGCTTTATTCTTCCCCTGCACTCTCATATTATGTTATTTTCAAATATATTATGCAACTGTGGTAGTATTTACATGCCCAAAAGAAAATCTGTGTAATAATTTTCATATTGTTTCAAACTTTAAAATTTTATTTTTTCAAAATATGAAAAAAGTGGCTTATCTGGTTCTTTGCCTGTACCGTTCGTATAGTTGTTGTAATGAAATACTGTTGGGGGCAGCCCGTCCAGATATCTTGGAAAGTATAATTATTTACATATAGGGCATTTCTAAAAAATTTGCTTTTCGTGCTCATTAATTGCAAAAATTTGTTGGAAGAACATACACATGCATTCAAGGCGATTACAAATATCCAACCATAATACGAATAGTTGCCGATAATCTTCCGCGAATAGGCTAAAGAAAAACAAATTTTCGGAATTTTCTGAAGTGTATATATTCAATCTTATAGACTCCTTACATGAAATAATTACAACAAATTCTGATAAAGTTATATTGACGTGATTGAATTTCCCTAAAATATATTTTTATGGTAACGGGTATCTTTAAGTAAGGTGATTATGATAATATTGTATGCATATTAGTAATTATTTAGACCATCGAATAAATAAAAAAAGAACATCGTAATCTGCTTTCACCGAAGCAAATCATTCAAATTTCGCGGTATTGTACAATTACTTACCGTGAAGGTAAAGGCCCGAATATAAAGACGTTTTCCAATTAATTGTTCACAAATAATTGCACCTTTTCAGTACCGTTATCGATTAGTGAAAACAATGTGGTATCAATAAATAGAACATAATATGTTAATTATCTCTCTTGCGTTTTACTCCTCTTCACTTCGCCTAACCCTAACACGATGTATTATTAATTATACACGAATGTACATTGTACCTACTAGTGCGATTATTACGAGACTCGAGTGCTTTTTTTGGTCATTGTCTTATAATTTCGAAAAGATGCGTATAAAATTCCACTAAGACTGAAACGAGCACAAATATGCTGCATAAATAATATGGTACAGGGTGAGACATTGAAAAATTAGTTTTGCAGTTTTGGTAAAAATGATAAGAGGGAACTGAATTTTTGAAATTGTTTTATGTTGAATTTAAAATGTTTTGTATTATCGAATGTGAATATTTAGATCGGCTATTTGACCATCCTTCATTCTTGTATAATATTGGCCCTTTTAACCGAATATAATTAAGAAATACTTGTTGTAGACTTTTTCTCGCACTCGTATTTCAATTTTTTTCTCGCCTTCGCTACATTCACAAAAATATTGACCGAATCGTATGCACATGAAAAATGGTTAATTAGCTCGTACATGTATTTTCATCGTCACTGTGCTGCCGAGAGTAACGTCGTACTGAAGCTGAATTATTGCTGGCCGGAATTATTTACGAGATAAGAGTAAAATAATAATAAGTAATGTGTGTGCGACAGTCTTGAACGCGTACTAGTCCATTATTTGTAAGTTATTTTAAGGATCAGTTAAAAGGGCACGACGGTAGAGCGCCGACAACAGCTGCTATGGCTGTGCTGTACATTGACTGACAACAATGTTTTTTCTACATACTTAGCTGTTTTCGATGACCCGATCAAGATTGTCTCTATACTTCCTGCATCTTCCAGATTATAAGCCGGAGACGAAATATTTATCATATAATGTTCAAAATGACTCCCATCGTTAAAGGTACCTTACCTATATTCTTCTCGTACATTTCAAAGATTTATATTTCTCATCTCTGGCAGTTGGATCGTTTTTATTCATTCTTTTCTGCATGAGTATTTGAATACCTGGATGAGTGATAGTTTTGAAATGGTCGTCGTTAGACTTTCCTAGCAACATGATCGATATTTTTTGCCATTATTTTAAACCGTATGTATTTTGGGAGGTCGCAGACTCGCTCAAAGTACACATATGCTTTTTTCAAAAGCCTCGTACACCTACAAATCTGGAAACATGATTCGAACGAATCGTTCTCAAACGACGCGGCGTTAATTTGAACATCTCCACATATGACGAATACTTCCCATCGTTCCGTTGAAATAGGGTTAAATGGTCCGTGCCGAAAACGAAAATCTGCCGCCGTATTATAATATCACCCTTCCTCTCTTCCGACTCACCGAGTTACGAACCCACACAGACATGTTTTCTCTCTCCCCTCCCCCCTCTCCCTCTCTCTGTATATGTTTCTCTCGGTGTTGCTATCAAACTCGGTATATTGTGATCGCGCAAGAAGCACCTATCATTTAGATTATTGTTTTCTTTCACCCGTGTGCTCTCTCCGCATCGTACGTTGATTTAGTAATTACAACGATGAACTTTTGTGATTCTGATTAACAAGCTGAGATAAAAGCGCGACGACGACAGACTCTTCTTTCGCCATGCTAAATATACAGTACATGTTTATACATACATTCCTGTGGCACTGTTGTCTGATTGAATGTTTTTTTCAGAAGGGTTCTCAACTCCCACTAAGTACGTCTGGCAAGTTTGTTGCGATCCACCACTCGTAAGAGAGCACTAAATTGATATATTTTTTGGTGCACAGAAAAGTAGATACGTTTGGCTATGATTTTATGATGAGTGCAAAAATGAATTTCATTCTTTCGTAAGTTTATGATGTACAGAAAATGTTTTGTATGCTTCAATTTGCAGAATTTCCATTAACAGTCCTTGTAACTCAATTTCAAGTGGTGAAGTGTCGCTGTGACTCCTCGGGGGCTTAAGGATTCGAGCCCCGACAGGACTTGACAATTTTTCTAATACTTTTATGCGTAAATTTTGAAACAACTCTATCAGGAGGGGGAGGGGGCGAAGATGCAGAAAAATCTAGCGGTTAGATATATATTTTCCGTATGTAGGTATATAATATATGGTTTTTTTCGAAATAGTTCCTCTATATCAGGGGGTGAAGAGGGGTGGTCTTATTTTTTTCAGAAGTAAATCGTAGCCTGCAGCAAGATGAGTTCAAATGAACGTAGTGAAAATTTTAGAACCACCCATCTCATTCCCCCCTCCCAAAGAGGTTTTTTAAACGGCCATATTTTTTATTCAAAAAGTTCATGGTCGTATTACCACTATTTCTGATGAAACTTTTGGAAATTTTTTGAAATTAAAATTATGGCTCAGACCTGTCTACAAAGTCATCCGTACTATTGCATGCACCCCTTAGATCCATTTTAGCCGTATAAAACGTACTATTTGCGCACCTTTCTCCCTCTCTTCCATGTACTTACCACAATGTTTAATGAAAACCTACAATCCTTTCCATAGTAAGGAAATTAGTCTTAAGGTTGTTGGAGAAAAGCGGCGATAAAATTGAAGAATCGAGGGAATGCTTCCTTCGTTACAACAGGATACAATTCATTTCCTTAAGAAAATAGAACGCGTCGAAGATGTTTAATTTGAATTCTCTGTTCGTTTATGGCTGTACTACTACCACTACTACTGTTGCTACCTACTCCCCCTATACACCTATCTGGATTTCGGAAATTATTTCATTCGATGATTGAAAAACACGCGATGGGGCGGGCCAATGTTCCATCAGCACCGTATCTTGTCACCTACCCCCCCAGTTCGTATATTCAATAGCTCGTTGAGTTCTGATTTCTTTGATTTTGTAATTAGTTCAGCTCGGTCAAATAATCCAGTAGAACATTAAATAGACGAATGAGCTTTCACATCGAATCATTCGACACCTACTGTTGCGTTTGAATTTAACTAACGAAATTATCTTAGTAATTAGTTTTAAAAGTATATACTCTAGAATATCGTGAAAATGCAAAAAAATTTAATTTGGAAGAATAATAGAAGCCTGTATTTGATTTCAATAGAAATACTTATATCTTATTCGCGTGTGAATATGTTGCTTTGATGATTAGCTCTTTTAGCGATTCTATATCACAGTGCAAAGGTTATAAAGCTGCAAATGTGATGATTTCGAGATGAATTTATCTCAGAGTAAATGTTGTTTTTGTTTTTTCTTCGTAGGGTAAAGTGACTCTGAACTCGAAGACTTTCCCATAAATTTCTGTTGATGTTATCAGAATTATTATTTTTTTGTGTTCAGTATAATGAGAGTATAATACGTGTCGAGTCCAAGCGACAAATTGAAACTTCAATCTCTTCGAACACGGTTTATGGGCTACGTAGATTACATCCCTTTTGACTAATCACTACGTATCTAAAAAAAATTCTCGATCGTTGGCAACCAAATCGCACATTCCTGGGTGTATTATGAGCCACAACAACCAGTAGCGAACGCAATCACCATCATCATCATCATCATCTATACATCGTAGACTTCAACAACTTTCTTATTTAAAATAAACACCTAATTAGCTGACAAAAACATTTTAATCGCATCATTTCCTTTACACAACAATCAAAAATTAGTTGCCGCTTTCATTTTCTAGTACTTAGCTTATAGCTTCTTTTGCGATCGTAATTCGAAGTATTTTTCTCATTCCGTTTGTGAGTTATGTACGACAATTGCTATAGGGCTCACCGAAAGAGAAAAAATTGACTTGGCTCAACACAATGACATCGTTTAATTCACTCTTGCTAACTTTCGCGGCTCATAAATTTTTCTTAAACATCCATATTATTTAATTTGTGTTCACCGGCGGCTTTTTACAACACATATAATACACGCTCGTGTACCGAGTACCTATTATAACACTTGAATGTTGCGAATTTTCTAACGTGTGTGTGTGTGTGTGTGTTTCAGTTTGACTGGTATACGATCAATAAAGGCTAAAAAAAAATCCCGTATAGGTATTTTGAAAATATCTTTCGTATAAGCCGCCTTGCATAGTTCAGTGGCGGTAAATTTGATTTATAAACTTGTATGTAGGTACGTGTTGTTTCGTTCGTATGTGTCAGTTATGAATAATAATTAAAAGAGGAATATGAAAAAAAAAAAAAAAAAAAAAAAAAGAAAGAAATGAAAATTGAAAAAAAAA
>FIZR01010856.1:0-16858 GCA_900060175.1 Ferrisia virgata
CTCCCATTATTATTAATTTGTCTTTCCCATTTCCAGAGTGTATATTCTTTTCCAAGCGGGGGAAAACAAAAAACTAAATGGAGAGATGGCTTCCGAAAGCTGTTGGGTCATGACCTATTCCACAGCTTGGCACAAGACAGGAAAGAGTGGGCAAGATTGGGGGAGGCCTTTGCCCTACTATAGGGCTAAAGATTCAAGATTTTTATTTAATGTATTTTACTTGTAACCATACTGTAAACGTACTGTATATCTGTATAAGGCTAAAAATAAATAAATAAATTAATCATCTCTTTGAGATGCATTGCAATGAATTTTAAGCTCTGATAGCTCTGATAAGTTGAATTTTTCTTGCACCTGATCCCTCATTCGTGCATATCACCGAAAAATGGTCTGAACGACAGACCAAGTAATACGAATGTAGTACAACGTTTGTGGTATGGAGGTATATTTTATTTCAGACTATAGCGTGTTCTTGAATCTTAATAAATACCCAGTTGTTTTGTTTGGCTGAAAATATTATCAATAATTACAATTCGATAGTTGAAATTACCAATTAGTTACAACTTAATAGATTACCACGTATAGTAAATCGATTTTCAACTTTATGGTAAATTGGTTAATACACTCGATATGCGTATATTAATTTACGGTTTGGTCTACTCAAAATCCTAGTTCACAAAATGGCAAAACACAACCACCTAGAATTTGTCAATAGGAGATTTTCAAAAATGTTTTTTTTTCTGGACACCTTTGCTCCTCCCCGCAACATCGTGGAGAAAAAATTCAAAGAAGTGAAAATGTTCGTTTTTTGATGCTCTACAACTTTTGTCTTGATATTTTTTTCGTAAATGCGTTATTTAGGAAGTAATTGTCAAAAAACTGTACTTTGTGCCCCGCTTGCCCTTCAAAGGAGTAGGGATATGCGTAGGATACAGGGTGATTCGGGAATATTGTAATCTACGTTCTCCACAATACCTATGTACAGGAAATTTTCGCTTTGGGTTGAAATCTGAAAAACCCTTACTATTCTTCAAATATTTGTACTTATCCAACGAGTGTTGTAGCGATGTAAAAAAAAAAAATACCTACCTACTTAGAGAACAAACCGTATAAAAGAGTAAAAAAAAAAAAAGTCAACGATCTACGTTACCTTTTTTTTTTTTTATCATTATTATTCAATTGCCCTTCTTAGAGGTCGCATTCTAATCAGGTGCATCGCAATCCTAGTTTAAATACTTATAATTACTGTTCGATTTAAAATTAAACATCTTCTAGTAGATTTTTTTCAGAATAAATTGTTGCGAAATCCAACATACGTGTATATTTATGTAGAATAGGTGCAAAAAAATTATTTACTAATCCGCGAACATATATGTGCACGTATAAATACTTCGCTTGTCAACATCACCGGATAAAGAAGTGAAAACCACACAAGAGCACCTGATTCGTTTGCCAACTGCATAAAAAATATTCTTCTTCGGATCGTTGATTTATTGCGAATATTTTAAAATTCAAATTCCGCTCGGAAACTTTGTTGCTAATTAGATAACGCCGTATAGCTTACCATACGTGCTCGTATACGCGATTAAATACTTATTTATGTAGAAAAAGGTATTACGAGTAAGAAAAAAAATCTCCTGCCTCCGGTTTACGATGGCGAGCGAATCATCGTTGAGATAAAAATCAGTCGACAAATTTACCTACCTGTTGAAATAGCTCTACGTTGGATCGAGATGTAAATGGTGAAGGCGCTGCTTGGACGACTGTTGGGTGATTTGTCCAGCCTAAATGGACGATCTGCGGACTTTTTTTTTCGAATAATCGTGCGTAGTATAATTAGGTATTTAAAGCAGGAAGACGAGCGCAGGCGCAGGCGTGTGCAAGTTGGAAAAAAATTTATGAGGTTTTAATTATTTATCTATAGGTATATATCTACTATAAACGTATCGTCATCGCCTCCAAACATAAATGTGGTTTATTTACGGAAAGGTTGGATTTTTACGTACTTGTGTTGTTTTTTTTTTTTTAATCATCTTTGTATTATATAAGTAGCCATCTTTTATGTACCAAGTACTTGAGTAGTATGTGTAGCTCAATCGAGTGCAATATCTAAAATATTAAAATTTACTGCAAATTACAATGTTAAAAAATATTCGACGTAGGTTTTTATGCGATTTCAAGTTATTATTTTTACTTTACTTACTTGCTTTATTTAGTGAGAAAAATTCAAGGTACTTATATTAAATGACTTTTTTTCAATATATTTTTTTTATGTTTGATTTTACAATTTTCATAAATCATCAGAAAATAATACCTAATAAAATGTAATTTAATCGTAAATTTGTAAACGTTGCGTGAATTTCAATACTAATGCTGCGAGGATAAAAAAAAATATTCAAGGAAATTATGACGATGCCATCAGTTACGTAAAATTATGAAAAAGTATTTGAATTTCGAATACGGTCGAATTAATTGAAAAATTAATATCAGATTTGGAATTCGAATCCGTAAAAATCGAGAAATCGATATATATGACGATTTTTTATCATCATTCGAAGGCCACCCCCCCCCCCTCCAGCCACTTCATTTTTACGATAATGGTTTAAAATAAAACTGTATGAAATTGGATTAATGTTACATTAGTCGTACTTGCATTTGCTTTTATTTGGAATTTGTTCATATAATGGTCTATCCAATGTAACGAGAGATTATTAAAAATGAGAGGGAGTAGAAGAGGAGGGGAAGAGTGATTGTGAAAATTGATAAAAAAATCATCACGGATATCGTAATCTAGGTTTTCGTTGGTGCTTATTGAAAAGTGGGCCATTTTTTTTTTTTAGTGATTTGTTTCATCATTTTACATTATATGAAAAATGAATCAATTTTCACTTTTTTAAACTGTAAAATAATATTTTGAACTAGTTTTCGCCAATTTTGCGCTTGAAAAATAAAAATTTATTTTTTTTTTGAATTTTTTCAGGTTTTTTATTTTTTTATTTTTTTTTAAACATTAAAATGGCCAACAGAGCAATTTCTTATCATTTCACACGATAAAAGCAAAAAGTTGACCTGTTTTGGATGTTTCTTTTCCTTTTTTCACGTTTTTTTGCCAATAAAACAAAGTTATAAATACTTTTTACACCATTTTACATGTTTTTTGAATTTTTTTTTCATAGTTTTATTCATGATTTTACTGTATGATAAGGAAAAATTAACATTTTTTTATTGATCTCAATTTTCAGCTTGTTTAGAGGGTAAAATGACATCGTGATAAAGTTTTTCGTAATTTTACACAGATTTTGATGTTTTTTTTTTTTTCATTTTTACCGATTTTTTGAGCTATAAATTAACATTTTTTTTGGTAAATCTTGATTTTTTCATTTTATAAGTTATTTTATAAGTTTTTTGAGGATTTTTTTCAAGGTTTTTTGCATTTTTTTTTTAGGATATACAATAATAATTTGAATGATTTTTCATTATTTTTCATGTTATAAGCGAAAAATCAACTTTTTTTTCGTATATATTCTCAGGTTTACTAGTTTTTTGAGCTGTGAATCGATATTTTGTACAATTTCAAAATCATTTTAAACGTTTTTTGAAATTTTTTTCATTTTTTTGGTTTAAACTTTTTTTTTGCCATTGTGCATCTTGAAAGCAAAAAATTAATGTTTTTTGATATTTTTTTTCGTTTTTTTTTTGCGATTTTTTGAGCTGTAAATGACAATTTAAATGATTTTTAGTCCGATTTTTCGACCTGCGTCTGTTGGAGGGTGAAGTATCAACGAAATCCGTTTTGGAGTCCTGGAAGACCACTGAGACCATTTCTGACCATGCCAAATATTTATTTCTTTTGATTTTATTTTATTTATTTTTTCCGAAGACCAATATCATTTGCTCAGCTCGATATCGACCAAAATCGGCCAAATTTGAGCAGTAGGCTTGGACGATAGGCGGCTCTGATACTTTCGAATGGTAATAACAAATGGGTCAAAATTAAGTTATGCCCAAATGTGGGATGGAGGGGGGAGTGGGGGCTTCGGAGGGGCAAAAATTGCAAAAATTGTTCCTTTTTGTGCCAATCAACGAAAAATCAAAACTTGTTTTACGTATCCGAAATTCCACTTCTTAAATCTATGGTGAGGGAGAGGGGGTTCCCCCTTTCAACCTTGAAAACAGACTTTCCCTGCCCCCTGCTCCCCTCCAAATTAGGTTATGTAATTGAAATTTGGTATGTAGACTTGGTAGTGGCCATAGAAAAGCTTTTTGGGAGATTCAACTTTTCAGCACCATTGCACCTCCTCACAGCCCCAAAAAAATGGTTCTTACGTCGATTTTTCTAATTTTTTGAGCTTGTCCCTCGTATATCTGTCCTTCAAATTAAGGTAAGAGGTTGAAATTTTGTGTGCAGATGTGTCTTTTGGTAGTTCTAACTTTTCAGCCTTCCTGTACCCCCTTCAAAGCTCAAAAAAAGTGGTTTTTTGTCGGTTTTTTCTTATTTTTTGGTTTTTGTTTTTTACCCGCGTATATCTCCCATCCTGATTTAACGAAACATTTTGAACGATTTTTTCATCATTTCACATCCTATCAGGGAAAAATCCAAGTTTTTTGAAGTTTTTTTTTTCAATTTTTAATTTCATGTTAGTTTGACTTTTACCAGATTTCTATTCAGAAGGTTGGAAAAGCTATGAGCTGATTTTTTTGATACGAGATATCAATTTGGTGTTTTGAGCTGTGTCGTAACAACTTCCAACAAATTTAGGAGGGGGGGGGTTGATTTTTTTTGAAAATCAAAAAAGATGCAACATATGTAATTTGAGCAAATCTAGGTCGAAAATTTTACAATAAATATTGTGACGTATTTCCAAGCTCCAGGTGCTGAATTTCACTTTCTTTTGCGTGTAAAAATTGCTCAGGGATAGGTTGCCCTCTTTTCTACTCGCTTCTACGCCAATGGGACTGGGAAATTCTTTTTAAAAAGTCCGAGATTTTTGAATTACTTACTTGTATATGAAATTTTTCTTCATTTATGTGGTAGATAATTCCTTAAGCAAATAAAAGCAGCATAAATAGGCCCTCTATCAGACCTCTAAAGAGTAGAAAAACTTCGAAAAAAATCCCCCTTCTCCTTGAGTCTTATCTTCGACATCTCTAAATATTTATTTAGTTGAAAGAATTTACTACAAAATTTCGACCTTAGGTGCTATCGATGTTTTCGCAATTCTTCGTTACGATGGTAATTTATATCGATAATTAGGCGAATTTTTAAATTTCCAATAAATCGTCTCGTAGTTACTTTTTTGTTGGTATTTAATTTCCACTGAAAAAAAAAAAAGTTAGAAAAAAAAATATCAATTTCTAGTTAATTATTTTGCTCAAAAAGAAACTATTTAATACGATATACGAATAGTGCCAAAATTTACTCGTAACGGAATTTTTTTTCCATACGTAACGAACGATCGATACGAGAGATTTTTTGTTTTTCAGGCCAGATGCTATACAATGTTATTTTCTCGAATCTGGGAAACAAATCAACCTTAATTGTGCGGTTTATAATACGAAATGCATTTGGCAATTTTTCTAGGTTACAAATTCGGTTTATGTGTGTAATCGTGATATCAATATTACGCAGATACTACGACGAGTTAATTATACACAATTGTACAATCGCGAATGAATAACACATAACAGGTGAATACTTTGATATGTTCTACACAGTGAGAGAGAGAGAGAGAGAAAGAGAGAAAAAAATATGTATAAGAAAAAGAAGGAGTAAAAAAAAATTAAACGTAATATATTTCGGTGTTGTGATTTTATTTAAACATTTCTGCGAAGATATTTCGCCTCTGGAAATTGTTGCGGTGTATCTAACCTAGTGAAATATTTTCGTTTGATGTTTTGTATAGTCTGAATGGGTTTAATTTTTCCGTATGTAGGGGCCAAATAGTCTGTTAATGGTTGTTTTAATGATCCAACTTTCGTTTACGATCTT
This sequence comes from Ferrisia virgata, assembly GCA_900060175.1. Taxonomy (NCBI): domain Eukaryota; kingdom Metazoa; phylum Arthropoda; class Insecta; order Hemiptera; family Pseudococcidae; genus Ferrisia; species Ferrisia virgata. The sequence continues at coordinate 5,990 of FIZR01010856.1, forward strand.
CTTTGAATTTGTATAGCGATTTTCTTCTCCTTTTTTTTTTTTTGTTTTTTTGTTTTTTTACGTTACAATGTGCTGCAGTAATGTGTGTAATATAGTGAAATATACATCATTAGGTTATAGAGATAGCGTATACAACGTATGTATGTTTAAAGGATATTATAATTATATTGTATATTTAATCTATACCTTTTAGTATATGATTAGGCAACCTTATTATCGTTTTACATGATGTTAACAATGATGAGAAAACTTACGAAGGTATTGAAAAGTTTAAACTTACAAATTGTGCCGAACGATGTTTAATGTAGAGCACTATGTGTGTGTGTGTGTGTGTGAGCTGGTCCCTAACGTATAAAAGATACGATTAAAATTTTCATCGGGCTGGCAATTTAAAATAGTTGCATTTTGTTTATTCAGTGCACCGAGAGTTGGGAGATTATGGTATGAAAATACACTTACGTAACGCGTTGCCTGAAGCGTTTAAGTAAACAAGTTAACATTTTATGTAGGTATAGTGTTGTTTGATGAAGCTATTATTCGCTCGATAATGTAGGTAATTATAATAAAGCCTAAAATAACCCGAACCCGAATCATGTATATGATCACCTGTTAACTCGTCATCATTTCTCATTATTTAACAGTCAATTAGGTAAACAAAATAGATAAAATTAGGAGAGTGTGCCTTTTTGATCTATATGAGTATTATAATAAATCTTACTTTTATTCGGGTATGTAGAGTAAAAAAAAAAGAAAAAAAAAAGCATAAAAGGCACATCTATTGCCCATACTAAATGTACATACCTAATTTCAATATTACTAACTCAGTTTGGAGTAGGGTTGAGAATATCCGGATCAAAAAATTGTGTCCTGATCCGTGATTCGGATTGTTTTGGATCGTCGTTTTTTAAAATGATCCGCCATATGTGTGATTCGGATGCAATTTTTCGTATGATTCGTGATTTGATCCGATTCATTTTCCTGAAGTCATGACTTTTCCGGATCAATTTTTTAAAGTGTAGCTTGTGCTGCAGGATTAGATCACGATGATGTGGTTATTGTTTAAGGCTAAAAAATCTCGTAAAATAGAAAATTAGAATGATTCGATGATCCAAATTTTTCTGATCCGGATCATTTAAAAAAAAAAAAAAAATCCATAAAAATTGATCCGAGTTCGGATCAGTTTTTAAACTATGATCCATGATTCGTGATTCAAATCATATTTTTGCAAAATGATCCGTTTCTGTAATCCGGATAGTTTTTTGCTCGATGATCCAAGATTTGATCCGAGAGTCACAAACGATCTCGTGAAACCCAATCCTGATTTGGAGGGAAGTTATGCGAGAAACAAGCTCAAAAAATAAGACAAAACGACCAAAAAATCACAAATTTTGGGGTTGTGAAGGGGTGAAATGAGGCTGAAAAATCGAGACCCCCAAACGGCACAGTTAGGGCTCCTAATTCATGTACATACCTAATTTCAAGTTTCTAGCTCAATTTGGAGGGGATTTTCAGTGAGGAACAATCTCAAAAAATCAAAATTGAGTGAACCGGACCAAAAAACCACGTTTCCGGGGCTGTGAATGGATGAAGGGGGGGGGGGGTGAAAAGTCGAAACCCCCAAAAGGTCACATTTGGGGCCCCTAATTAATATACATACCTTTCTTCAAGCTCCTGGCTCAATTGGTAGGTGAGTTATACGAGGAACAAACTCGAAAAATGAGAAAAAACGACCAATAAACCACATATTTGGGGTTGTAAAGGGGTGAAATGAGGCTGAAAAGTCGAGACCCCCAAACGGTACATCTAGGGCTCCTACTTTATGTGCAGATCTAATTTCAAGTTCCTTTCTCAATTTGGAAGGTATTTTTTTTTTTTTGAGGAATAAAATCAAAAAACTCGAAAAATGAGAAAACCAGATAGAAAAACGTATTTTCGGGGCTGTGAGGGGGTGCAATGGAGCTAATGAGTCTTCGAAACCCCCAAAAGGCACATCTAGGGCCTCCACTAAATGTACATGACACATTTCAACCCCTAGTTCAATTTGGTAGGAAGATTGGGGGAACAGCCCTTTTTCAGGTCCAAAAAGAGGGAAACCCCGATATCTCCCCTCCTAATTGACTTAGGAGGTTGATTTATGGATATGTTGTACAATTTTTGATTCTCTATCAATTGGCTTGAAATGGGACAATGTATGCATTTTTGGCCCTTCAGCACCCCCTCCCCCAAAATGAGGCAAAATTAAATTTTAACTCAGGGTCATCCCCACTCAGATATATTTAATCCGTTGCCAAACTGAGCTGATTGACCAAATTGGAGCGATTTTGGTCGGTATCGAGCGGAGTAAAAAATTTTAATGTTCGGGGGAAAAAAATAATGAAAATAAATATCTGGCATGGCGGAAAATTGTTTTAATGGTCTTTTGGGACACCAAAAACAAATTTTCTGGTATTTCCCCTTCCCCCTTCACTCATCGTTGATCAATAGACTGTAATAGCCTGGTTTTCATTGACAATATGGTATAGAAAATCAGGCTAAAAATCTCAAATGATGGAAGTTTCAAAGTTGAATTAAATATTAAATGGAGGGGAATGAATGTTCAAAAATGAAGATCTATACTCTTGACTATTGACCATAGATGATGAGCTACCATGCGACCTAAATGCTAAAAGCAATTTTATGATTGATTCCTGTTCTCAAACGTCCAAAAACAAATTTAGCGTAAGTGCCTATTTTTCCGACCCCCTTCTCCCTAAGACCCACCATCTTTTCTGAGAAACACCCCTATATTCCCACATGTGACCGGTATCGAAAAATTTCCCAAATAAAATTTGTAGCTTAAAGTATCAGAAATATTTCAAGTTGGGATCATTCTCCCGCCCTCTGTTTCTTAAAATGTCCATCAAACATATCCCGAAAATCAATTATTTCTATTTCACATCAAAAGACAAATATTTTGTGAAATAGGGGATGGGGGAATTGCCCGATCGAAATTTTATACATAACTCAAAATACATCTGATATTTCAAGCTACAAATTTTATTTGAAAAATTTTTCGATGCCGGCCATATGTGGGGGGGATAAAGGTGTTTCTCAGAAAGGAGATTGATTTGGAAAAATAAGCACCCAAGTTAAATATTCTTTGAACGTCTGAGAACAGAAATCAAGCCTAAAATCGCTCTTAACATTCAGATCACACGCGTTTCCTTTTACGACTATATTTTCATTATAATAGAATGTTTGCAGCCATCTTGTAATCATTTTTTCATTTAAAACTTTTGACATTATGTTGATAGGTTCACCGAATACCGAATTACAAGAAGGAAGTTTTAAAGAGCGTAGAAGACGTAAAGGGAAATGTATTTAAATGGTTCAATGTGGTCAAAGGTTGCGGATTCATAAATCCTTATGATGCGGCGATCAAGAAATATTTGTTCATCAGGTAATAATGCAAAATAATTTAAAATGTACTTGTATCTTTTCAAATTGAGATAAAAGCTCTGTACGTCAAATACTCAAATTAAAGTGAGTCAAGTGGCCTAAAATTGATACCGTGAAAATGTGATTCGAATTCTTCTAAACTTATTTTAAACTACATACATGTATGCAATTTATTCAGGTATTGACGAATTTTTAAAAGAGTGAGGTCCGGGGGAGGGGTCTAAATTTTCTATAAGTGATGTAGGTGATAGCTTGGATGTCTCTATCATACGCGAAGGCCAGTTTATCCAGATCTCAACTTTTGAAAATAAAATAAATAGCAAGTAAACGCATATCTGAGTGAAGAAAGCATCAAAATGAGCATTATTCAAAATTTCATGGAGAAAAATGAAAGTTTTCAATGGTTGTAATTTTAAATTTTCGATATAAGTAAATCATAGACGCACTCAAAAAGTGCCATAACGCTATAATTATAGTGTGGGAAGAATTTTTTTTTTTAAATTTCTCGGTAAGAAAAAATAAAATGAAGCTAAAAAGAAATTTTTGTGTATTTTTGAGCTCCATGTACTGGATTTTATTACGCGTTGAAATTAAATTATTCCAAAAAGGCTTCGAAATCATTTATGAAAAAATTCGGGTCGTGGGAGGCTATAACCTTCTAGCCACCATCCTCCCCTCAGAGTGGGCAAATATTATGTACTTGGTTCTCGTTAATCATACGAGATTAACATTTAGAAAAAGGAAAATTCGAAAAACAAAAGATTTACTTACAAAGTAAACACGAAGACTGTATCAGGTTAAGTATCGCGATTTGCCCTTTTGGATCTCAAAATTAAACTGTTTTAAGGGACTCTTTAAACTGCAGTACATGATTGTTAAGCTTATTCGTGATTTTTTATCTCGTCATTGGAGGGCTAGTAATTGAAAAATGTACTTTAGGGAAGGTTATTCCGTTAATTTTTTTCTTCTACAAGTTTTAAATGAATTTTTTTCAAACTTGCTATGAAGTGTTGGTACCTAGGAGAAGTTTTATGGAATTTTTTCAGATTTTTCGAATTCTAAATATGACCTTGGAATGAACTTTGAAAATTCTGGGGAGGCTTGTAGAGTTCAGTTTTTGAGCTTGTAACTCGAAAAAATTTTCTCATGATAGATATTAGAAATACGTTAAAATAGAAAGATATTTAATAGCACATTCTAGAAAAATCGTCAGCAGTTGATTTTATGATTTTAAGTTGAAATGTCGTCATCAGTTAACTTGTCAACAGTTGAGCTTGACCTTGAATTTATATTAAAATTTCAAATCGAAATGTCGAGAAAAATTAGTTGACCTTGACCCTGGTTGATTTTATGATTTGGAGTTGAAATGTTGAGGAAAATTAAATATGCTTAAAGTTGACCCATAAACAGTTGACCTTGACTCTGGATTGACTTCGTGATTTTTAAGTTGAAATATAAAAGAAAATGAAAGAAAATTGATCCATCAACAGTTGATCTTGACCTCGAATTGATTTTATGATATTGAGTTGAAATGTCGCCATCAGTTGAGCTTCTCAACATTTCGATTTAAAATCTTAAAAAATCAATTCAGGGCGAAGCTCAACTGTTGACGAGACAACTGATGACGACATTTCAACTCAAAATCATGGAATCAATCCGAGGTATCAATTACTTTTAAAATATTGAAACATCCATTCTTTTGATGTTTACCCTTTGCGTGCAAAAAGTTCTAAATATTTTTTAAATTTTCTGAAACAGTTTGGAATAAATGAATTTCAAAGAATTCTTAATTTTCTCAAAATCTGTGGTGCAAAATTAAAAAATTTTTTATACTTACTCTCTCATTTTACTTTATGCATCAAATTTTGAACTTTTTTTCAATTTTTTTTTTTTTCTGAAAAAATGTAAATTAGTATTTCAGAATTTTTGTATCTACGTATAATTTTGACTCGATAAAAAATTCAATTTTCGTATCTCTCTAAACCAGTTCAACCTTACGACTTGTCAAATATCCTCTTTGAAATTTGTCAGCTGTTGTTCGTAATTCATTGCATTCATTATCAGTCTTTGTTGAGAAATGTTTACGTTGTTCGTACAACACTTCCAACCTATTTTAAATTAAAGGCAAAAATTTGTTGAAAAAATTTCAAAATGAAAAATTATGCTGAGACATTTTCTTAAAACACATTATATGTAATACGAACATGATTTGTAAAAAGTGAGATAAAAAATAAACACGACTTGGTCAAATCTAAATTCTGATACTGTCAGCTTATCATGCGGTTGCCTTCAGATTTCAAGTCGTGTACATTTTATCAGTGTAAAAATTCACCTTTCAGTATGAAATTCAAGGTTTTATCAACTAATACGACTAAGTATTCAGTCTCGTTATACAAAAAGTATAAAAAAAAAAAAAAGTCGTTAGAAAAATTCCTGCAAGACAAGTAGTAAATTATACCAATTTATTGTTCAATGCTCAATTTTCTTATTCGTAATCAAAATGCAGGACAGATTTAGCTTGCTTTCTCATGCAGGTATCTCATCTCGTGCCAGCTCTGGATTAAATTTTTTACGTAGACGTAGCTGTAGTAGTAATCGGTTATTTATCGTATCGTCTTTAAAATCATCTTCCTAGCTTATTTTACCCGGTACCTACCTACCTACCTCTACATATACATTGGTATAAATGAGAATGAGAGAGAGAGAAAAAAAAATTTTATATATATATAATTTATACAACGTAAACGATGACAGAGATCTTATCTGTAGATTTTTTTTTCGCCATATTCTTCTTTTCGTTAGACAAACGATCACACAATGTCTAACTCGTTGGTAATAAATATGCGAGAACCGTTTCCAGTTTCGATGGCACACGCTGTACGTTGCATTTTTTTATCCGGGTGTTCCAGCCGATCAGGTTGGTTCGATCGATTGGAACGTCAGTGTCATCCGTTTGCTGCCTCAACCATTGGCGAAGGATAGAAAGAGGCACGGAGGATGGTGTGCGCTTGTACCCGTTCGAGTAGCTTTGTGATTGGAATTTAATTCGGTATTTGTATCGGTCTGACATGCGACTTATACGAAACGAGCATTTTAACTAGATCATGCCGCGTGACCGGTGCAAGTACAAGGCAGGAGGCGGGGAGGTATACGAAATATAGCGTGTGCTCAACTGTTGACTGATCGCGATTGTAATCAGGATGAAATTTTCGTTCTGGGATTAGATGGTCGATGATAGGAAGGGTATTTAAATATAGAGCAAATTATAGAAAAATTATACAGTTTGGTGGCTTGGTTGAAATAAAAGATGACATGGGATTTATTCTTTGTGTGGGAAAAAATATAAAAAATTTTCCTACAGTTTGGCCAGCTCATTGGACATTTTAACGAGTATACTTAGCTGTAATTTTTGATTTTTTTTTCGTATAATTTTAACCCTATTTAATTTACATACCGTCACATCCATCGCATTTTTATTATGAAGATTTTTCAAGCCTTCTACATTCTTTGTTGATGTTGTTGTTGTCATTTAAAATTTCACACGTTAAAAAAAGCATCGCGATGTGTTACTTTTTGAGCCTGATTTTTTTCAAAGTAAAGGAGATAAGGGATTTGTGTATTCAAGGAATAAAAAGGAGATACACATTGCAGATGTTTTTCTTTCAATGATGTTTGAAGAACAGGGAGGTATTGAAGGAGATATTTGAAATTTCGAAAAGACACATTTAACGCAACTGCTAAATCTACATGCCAACTTTCAACTTCCTAGCTAAATTAGGAGGGGAGATATACGCGGGACAAACTCAAAATATAGGAAAACCCGTTCTAAAAAATCACTTTTTTTAGGCTATGAGAGGGTACGGGGGGGGGAGGCAGAAAAGTTGAAAACCTCCGAAAAGCACATCCAGGACCACTGACAAATCTACTTGCCAAATTACAGCCTCCTAGCTCAATTTGAAGGAGAGATATGCGTGGGAAAAACCTGTTAATTTTCAAAACTGGGGAAGGGGAGATACCAGGAGGCTGAAAATTCGAACCCCTTAAAAAGCATATCTCTATTAAAATGTCAAATTTCGACCTTCTAGTTCGATTAAGAGGGAAGTTATGCGTGGAACAAACTCATAATATAAGAAAACTCGACCAAAAAACCACTTTTTTAGGCTGAGAGAGGGTACGGGAGGAGGAGGCAGAAAAATTAAAACCTCCGAAAAGCACATCCAGGACCCTTAACACATCTACACACCAAATTACAGCCTCTTATCTTGATTCGAAGGGGAGATTTGCGTGGGAAAACCTTATTAATTTTCAAAACTGGCGAAGGAGAGATACAAGGAGGCTGAAAATTGGAAACCCCTAAAAAGCATGTCTCTATCCACGTGTCAAATTTCAACCTCCTAGCTCGATTAGGAGGAAAGTTATGCGTGCGTTAAACTTAAAAATTAGAAAAAGTCAATTTTTGGGGCTGAGGGGTAGGCGTGCCTGGCGGCTGAAAAGTTGAAACTCCCAAAAGGCATATCTAAGACATCTTCTAAATCCGCATGCCAAATTTCAACCTCCCAGCTCGATTTTAAAGAAAGATATGTGTGGAACAAAGTGAAAAAATTAGAAATACCTGCATATCAATTTTCAGAAGGGAGGAGGTGCAAAGGAGCTGAAAAGTTGAAACCCCAAAAAAGCATATCCAAATTTTTCATGACAAATTTCAATCTACTAGCTCGATGCATGGAACAGACTGAAAAAAATGAGAAAAACCTATCAAATTTCGGAACTCGGGGGGGGGGGGGGGGAGGGGGCAGGGAAAATGAAAAATTGATACCCTCAAAAGCATTAGGAAAAAAATTTCATATTCTCTCTAAAAAAAAAAAAAAAAAAAAAACAAACAGGAAGCCGGGGGGGGGGGGGGGGGGGGGGGGGGCAGGGTGCAGTGAAAATGAAAAATTGATACCCTCAAAAGGCACATCTACATGCCAAATTTCAACTTCCTAGCTCGATGAGGAAATATACGTGTGACAAACTCCCAACCAGAAAGCCACTTTTTCGGGGCTGTTAAGGGGTGCTATGGTACTGAAAAGCTAAAATCGCCTAAGAGGCACACCCAGTACCAAATTCCTTTCTCCTAGCTCGATTCAGAGGAGGCATATGCGTGGGAAAAACTCAAAAAATTAGAAACCCCCCGCTGACCAAACTACTTTTGTAGCTGGAAGGGGCTGAAATGGGTCAAAAAAATCGAAACTCCTAAGGAGCACATCTTTCTACGTGCCAAATTTTAATTTCCTAGCTTAATTTGGAAGAGAGATAAGAGAAGAAAACCTGCGAATTTCAAGATCAAAAAGAAGAAAACTTCCCATGTCTTCCCTCCTAATTAACTTATAAATCTGATTTTTGGATATGTCTTACAATTTTTGTTTCTCTATCGACTGTCGTAGAAAGGAACAAATTTTGCTATTTTTGGCCCTCAGCACCCCCTCTGTAAGATTTGGGCAGGACTGAATTTTGACCCGAGATTATCCCCACTCAAAAATATCAATTCTACCATCATTCCCGGCCTGCTGCTCAAATTTGACCGATTTTGGTCAGTATTGAGCTGAGAAAATATTTTTAGTGTTGGTAAAATAATAAAAACGAATTAATATTCAACATGACCAAAAATGGTCTCAATGGTGTTCTGGGGCCCAATACGGATTTTGTTGATACTCCCCCTTCTATCCACCTTAACTTCATAGCTTAATTTGGAGGGGAGATGGGGGAAGAAAATCCTGGAAATTTTTAGATCAAAATAGGAAAAAAGCCCTTCATATTGTTCCTCCTAATTATCCTAGGAAGCTGATTTTTGCATATGTTGTACAACTTTTTGTACTCTGTCCGATGGTTAAAAAAATAATTAATTTTTGTAGTTTTAGCAACTCAGCATCCCCTCCCCCAATTTTGGGTATTACTGAATTTCGACACGAGGTCAACCCCACTCCAAAATCTTGAATCCGCCACCAATCTAAGCCTATATTTCAAATTTGACCGATTTTGGTCAGCACTAAGCCGACCAAATGATTTTTAGTTTCGGTAAAAAAAAAAAAATAAAATGACTAAATATCTGACATGGTGTAAAATGGTCTTAATAATATTCCAGGGCCCCAAAACAGATTTCGTCGATACTTTCCCCTCCATCAGCTGTAAGTCGATAGACCGTAATAGCCTGGTTCTCGTTGACAATGTGACATAGAAAATCGGTCTAAAAATGAGATTTAAATACCTAACCTAATCTACCTATGTATTACGAACTATACGAATAGGTAATTTTGATTCGTTTCTGCGAACTATATCTCATTTACACCGAGTTACGATAAACATGATAAAATTATTCGTATACGGTATATTATGTACAAAAACTCATTATCTACTCAGTCAATTTATACCCCCTGCTCAGTGTACAGTTCTGATTTTGCCATAGCTTAGTCACGAGCCATTTAAATCAGTTAAATATATGGTCTGGTCTGGTTAAGGTAGGTGCAACATGTGGCGCATTATCATTATCTGCGTTTCTTATCAAAAGAAATTTGTTTCAAATTTAAATTGATTCTACGTACCGTCCGGATGGAAATTTTTCTCTTCTGTACAATGATTATCGAATTTTTTCAAGGTCGTTCACATCGACGTTCGTAGCTTTGTGCATATTTTGTTCGTTTCGTGGTTCACGATTTTTCGTACGTAATTTTTTTTATTTTTTCACATTTAGGCAATGAAAGAGAAAATGTGCCCGCTTACGTAGGTACCTGTACCTATCGTTTTTATCAACGTTGTACGAGGAAACGTATGGACCATCGGTTATCTTTTAAATTCACGCTGATTACATAAGCGTGTACTTGTCTTTGAAATTTTCAACGTTTCATTGTCATTATCTGAAGAAAGTTCATTTTTACTGTAGTATGGGTAATCAAAATTTATTTCATTGCCGAGAATGTACTTATGACTGCACATAATCTGGGGCAAGTATCTTAATTGGCCAGTATTTCAATTTCGATCTTTGCAGTTACTTTTTTTTTTCTATAAAATCATCGGTAATTATTTTCAGAGGTTTTTCTACCTTGAAAAAAAATCTTAAAATTTATGATAATTCTAAAAAAAAAAATTATAAAATAATTGAGAGAAAAATCATATATTTGTTTAGAAGTTTTTAGTACCTACTACCTCATAAATTTTTGCAATTTTTTTTCGCTTATTAGAGATTTAAAAATGTTGGGTAAAAAATTCAAATATTACACTATCATTTCGTAATTATTTCTCTGCTCTGTTTTATTTTAAATTAGCTTTGAGAAGTTTTAGCCTTTTTTCCAATTCTCAGCGTTTTTCAAACTGTTATTAAGATGTAGTAGCTGGAAAAAGCATGCAATTTTGTTTAGTCTTTTTTTTTTTTTTTTTTTTTTTTTTTTTTTTTTT
>FIZR01010859.1:0-11027 GCA_900060175.1 Ferrisia virgata
CAGCAATACTAAACTGAAAATATGGCAGTCTGGGAATCGTCGAAAAAAATACACGATTCCCGACCATTTTTATAATTTGAGAGGTGAGAAGTGATTTTCACTTTTATTTTTACTTTTTCCAGATGAATTTTTCAAAATACTATAATTACTTTCTGTACCACCCTGGCCCATAGTCATTACCAAATACTTTCGGTAGGAAATTAATTCTACAAAAAATTTGCTAAGCTATAGAAAATTTTTGATGATAATTTCCCATCTCATAATCGAACAAGTAATCAGGTTTTCAAGTATTGATTTCATATTTGAAAAATACTGTCAAATATTCATCATTAAATAATTGAGAAAATTGTGATGAAATTCATTATTTGGCCAAATATTGAATATTTCATTGCAATTTTTCCCATTGGAAAAGAAATTGAAATGTCAAAAACGATATAACTTCAAACAGGGCTCATTATTCGACCGAATTAAGAATTCTTTCTAAAAATTTGGCTCAATGTTGAAAACTTACTTTAAACGTACTGCATACTTATTCAAGCGAACAATTACTCAAGTCCTTTTTTGTCATTTCAATTTATCCATTATTACTGTAAATCATCTAAAACATTGCAAAAGTGTACTTCAAATGAAAGAAATAATCAATCGCAAATCAGAAATAAAGGTACATTACACCAAGGTCCAATCACCAAATTCTAAAAAAACTAAAACATTCATTAATTTAGAAAAAAAAAAAAAAAAAACTTGAACCAATCAACACTCTATTGAATGATCTTTTTTCGATCACAAATCCTTCAAGGGCCATATTATCGTTCATTTATCACTTTCCTGTGCTCTCGCTAGTCTTCTGATGAGTTTAAGCATTTTATGTAACGACAAAAGTCAACAAGCAATACGAAATGCTTTAGTTGATCGAAGCAAAATAGAACAACCCATATAGTTGAACAGTGCGAAAAAAAAATAGAAAAAAAAACACTTTAAAGACGAACAAAATAAAACTTAAAAGTAAGTAAACATTCAATTCTTTCATTTTTTTATGCATTTAATTTCAGCTACTATCACGACCATAAACGACTAAATGAAATGTAATTCGACGAAAATCTGCGAGAATCCGGTGTGTAATGCAAAGAAGGACGAAAGACGTCAGCAAAAAGAAACCAATAAGTTGCATAAACCAGAATTTTTCTTCGGAAAAATAATTCTAAAAATGAAGTTTATTGAGGAATTAAAAATTTCAAAATTCTCTCGATCGGTAGAGGGAAGGAGGGGGAGAACTTTTAACCATCATTTCTTGAAAAATCGATGAAAATTCTCTCCATCGTGAATTTTTAACTAAAAATATTTCAACAAAATGGAAAAAATACGCCTGTAGCGTGTAATATTTTCGAGTCAAGAACAAGAAATAAGAAATTGCGAAGCAAGTAGAGTTTATTCGACTATGAATATTTGATCGATGCAACTCTTCTGTCGCGAGACCAAGTGAATGAAAAAAATATAGCGGGATAGCTACGAGCGTTGTTTATTTTTTCTTTAATTACAGCTACCGTCGGTTCAATATTAATTAACATCAGCCACGGAATCGAGATTTTAATGTATCAGCACAGCGTCCATTGTTGATCATCATTATGAGCGAAAAGTATATTTTAAGTATTATATATACTTTTATCGTGAAATTTTCACAAGTTTTACAGCGCAGTATTGAGTATTTTTTAAAGTACGACCATGTAGCTAGCAGCTATGGCAAAGGTACCAAGTTAAAAGATTCTAACTAAACGTAAATCTCAATTTTATAGTTTATGATTAGGTTTTCAGTCAGTAGAATACATATTCTCCAGTAAGAGATTGTCAAGATATAAAATTTGGTCACATCTTGGTACCACTAAAGAAACACTTGATGTGAATAAATTGCTCGACTTGAAAATTTGAAGGAATAAATGATGCTTTTAGAAAATTGGGTTTAAAATCAATTTTCAAATACGAGAATGGGCAGTAGATACAAAATAAACCAAATTTAGTCACGCTCATATTTATCAATCCATGCTAAATAGAAAAAATTCCTCAAAAAAAAGTAATCTTACAGTGACTAGCAGTAGTTCAAAAGTTGAGCAAGTTTTTATCTATTCAGTTTTTGCTCAACTTGAAAATTGAAGGAGCTACAAGAAAATTTCGAACCACGTGATCGGTGAGATAAGATGTGCTTCATTTTTGATTCTAGTCAAAAAATAAATAGAACAAAATTTGCTCTATTTTCAAGGAACTATTCATTTCCATCGTTAATTTTTTGAGAGGAATTTTTTTCATTCAACGAACAGAAATAACCTTTTCAATTATAAAACTACATTACAAACCCACCATGACAAAAGTTTCTCTGTTTTACACCTATTGCTCATTCTCAGATTGAAAATCTATTTTGAACCGAATTTTCCAAAAGCAGCATTTGCCCTTTAAATTTTCAAGTTTCGTACCTTATTTATGTACTTGACATGTTTTTAGCTTGATTTTCTATGTCATATTATTAATGAGAACCAGGCTATTACAGTTTATCGACCAATGGCGGATGAGAGGGGGAATATCAACAAAATCCGGTTTGGAGTCCTAGAAGTCCATTAAGAAGATTTTTAGTTATGTCGGATATTTATTTTTTTCATCCCCCCCCCCCGAACGTTAAAACATTTACTCCGCTCGATATTAACCAAAATCACTCCAATTCGATCAATCAGCACAAAAATTGCCCCTATTTAAGCTAACTGATGGAAAATAAAATGTTGTATAGTATATCCAAAAATCAACCTCCTAGGTTAATTAGGAGGGGAGATATGGGGGTTCTCTCCCCTGAAAAAGGGCAGTTCCTCCCCCTTCTACCCGCCAAATTAAGCAAGGAAGTTGAAATTTGGTATGTACATTCAGTTGAGGCCTTGGATGTGCCTTTTGGGGGCTCCAAATTTTTAGCTCTGTTACATCCCCTCGCGCTCCCAAAAAGTGGTTTTTTAATCCCTTTTTTTCATTTTTGGTGTTTTTTGACTTTGCTCCTCACATAAATCCCCTCCAAATTGAACCAGGAGCTTGAAATCAGGTATGTACACTTAGTAAGGGCCCTAGATATGTTTTTTGATGGTTTCGACTTTTTCAGACCTATTTCGCCCCTTCCTAGCCTCTATAAAGTAGGTTTTTGGTCATTATATCTTATTTTTTGAATTTGGCCCGCACATAACTCGCCTCCAAATTGTGCTAGGAACTTGAAATTAGGAATATACATTTAGTAGATGCTCTAGGGATGCCTTTTGGGGGTCTCGGTATTTTTGCTCCATTGAACCCTTCCTATCCGCAATGCTTTTTTTCAATTCTCATAATTGTAATATGCCACAAATATCAGGCTGAAAGTAGCCCCCCTTAGCTTAAATGCACTTTTCCATTCGATGTGTCTACCGTTAGAAGCACCCAAAGAACGCTTCTTTTGAAATCAGTTTCAGCACGTTAGTTGATTTGTTTTGAACATCATCAACTCCAGAAAAACCATGTCCTTTGAATGAATTTTTCGAAGTAGGGAAAAGGAAGAAGTCACAGGGAGCGAGATCTGGCGAGTAAGGGAGATGTTCCATTACATTTGTACTGTTTTTTGAAGAAAAAAAAATTACGAATTTTATGAGCCATATGAACAGGTGCATTGTCCTGATGAAAATTCACGAATTGTTTCACCACAATTCGGTTCTTACTCTGCGTATCCCGTTCTCTAAGTCTTTAGAGAATAGCGAGGTGTCGATCAGCATTTACTGTACACTTTTGTGGGACAAATTCTTTATAAACAATGCCTTGACAGTCAAAAAACACCACCAACACTATCTTCACCTGGCTTTTCGACATTGGCGCTTTTTTGGGTTTGGGCTCTCCGTCTCCAATCCACTGCATACTTTAACTTTTGGTTTCTGAGCCATATTCGAATACCCAAAACTCATCACATGTGATACCCGATCTAAAATATTTTTAATATCGATTGAATCTAACCAAGCGTGACAAACACCAACGAGATGTTGTTTCTGTTCAACAGAAAGGTTTTTTGAAACCAGCTTTGCACGAAGTTTTCGCTAATGCAAATCATCTCTTATTATCAAACGAATGGTTTCACGATTGATATTCAAGGCATCTGAGAGGTCTCTAGTGGACAATCGACGATCAGAATCAAGCATTCGAATTTCAACACGACGTCCTCGTCCTTCGTCGTCATTCACGTCTTCCATGCCTTCTTTGAAACGTTTAGTCCACATATAAACTAAAGTTTTCTTTCATGGCATCACTTTTAAAAAAATTTTCGAGATTTGATAAAATTTCGTTAACTGATTTTCCGGATTTAACAACAAACTTGATGATTGTTCTTTGCTCTTTCAATACTTCGTAACACATTTTTCAACGTACGCTACTTTCGGCGCTCTAATCAAAACGCTCCCACTCATCGTAAAATTATTGAATCTCATCAATATTTTAACCAGCAACCATTTAATATTCATACTATCGAATGTTAGTTTAGTGAGGTTTCCAGAATTAATAGGTTAAGTAAAAAAAAAATGATTCCGAGGAATTGATTGCCACACCTCGTATATACTATTCAAATTAGGTGTAAAGAAAGTATTGGCCAATCAGATTTTGTCGTTCTCCAAAGATTCACTCAAGTCAATTTAGATGAAAAATTTGATGGTCCCTCTAATTCGAATAACTTTTTCAACGTTGATTTTAAGCTCGATAAAGTTGATTTTTGAAAATTTTAAACGCTCTAAAGCATCTACAGATCACGCAGATTTCAATGACATAACTCACGAAGTGCTACGAACAGTGGTAAATGTGCGATGACGTTCCAAAAAACGTGGAACTTCCATTTATAATATAAAAATTTCAAAACCATTATCGAAAAATGAAAGTTTTTAGTCAAATTTAAAATCCGATACTGTATTCTTATTGGCCAGTTCCAAAGATGGAAGGACTTTTAGCCTTCAACCACTTCAAAATAGCATAAAAAAAATTGAACTGTATTCCGAAATAATTCAATTTTTAGTTGGGAGAAAAAAAAAATGAAATTCGTTATTTAAAGTCCAACGAGGCACTGAAATGCCTTTTTCTGGCAGTCAAAACTAACAACAAGTACTCGCCAGACTTATAAGAAGAAGAAACGGTTAACAACAATGCACTACAGCAATACAATATTATAAACTGCGTCTTTTGTACATCGCATGTACATCGTACAATACTCATCGGAAAAGCATTTATTTTCGATACATGCCGACAATTTTTTGTTGATGTTCGCCGTATCCATAGTAACAGATAAAAATAATAGTGTAAACTCGACGATTTAGAGTAGTGTAACAAAATAAGTCGTTTAGATATAGTTTTGTTTATTTAACTCAACATCGTCCAATTTATTCGAATAATTTTTTTTTCAATGTTTTTTTATTTATTTGTTATTTTTTCTAGTTTGGTTTAGTTTAGGTTTTTGGGAATGATTTTCTTGACAAGTGTACATAAGTGTTAGGTGTGTGGTTAATTACACGGATAAAGTAAAATGAATCTTGGAACTGGGGCGATTTATTGAAGACTACCGCATAGATAGATACATGTGCTTAATCCAATGGGAATAATTTATAAAAATATCCAAAATATGAATAAACTATCGCAATTGTTCGATCGATCGATTGATAACACCTTCGTCATTATCAAAAGACCAATACTCGTATTTGTATAACTAGTCAAACAATCAGTCCACAGGGCATATAATAATATTAGCTTACCATACGTTGACCATTGAAAAATTCAATGATATGTACAGCTATGAAATATAAGTTACAACTTGGCCAAGAAGTGACTTGTTTCGTAAAAAGAGATTATTTTACCTTGTACATTTATTTACGATCATCGTAATTAAATAATTTTATTATAACGAGCTAATCTACATACAAACGTATATCAATAAAAATAAAACCATAATAAACTTCGGAACACCTTACAGTTCGGGCGAAAAAAATCCGCCAAAATGTAAAAGCAATAAATCCTAATTTCGACACATTAACGACCTCTTCTTGTCAACTTTCCAATAAAGTTACGTTTATCGCAAGAAATAAGGTTTCTTGATGAGCCAATAGAGCGAGCTAGTCCAATATTTTTTCTTTCATCAGTCTCGTTTTTTCTACCACCCTTTTACTCGTCATTTTAAGTCTAACCCATTCGTACAGCAATCAAGCAACAGTGTGAAGGTTACACCTGCACGCCAAACGAACATCTTATTCTAACACTAAGTCGCTCAACTTTTGAAAAAAAAACACAATAATTTCAACTAATGGAAGAAATACGAACGAACGTAGACAAAAGGCACATTTCTAAAGTTTTTTGTAATAAAATTTTTATAACCTGCGCAACGGTTGTGAATCTCGACAGCAGCAACAAATGAAATTCTTCAACATGAATCACATGCACAAGAGACAGCATTTACATGAAATAAAATTCACATCCTACACGGTTAAAAGTACATGACGTAGGTAATGTTCTCACTAGCACGATTCTTTCTGAAATTAATTGATCAAACTGCTACAGTCTCATGATCATCATCATTGTAGTGTGTACACCATTTTCATCGACATTTACAGCTAACACTGGTCATCAAGTAATAAGTATGAGGAGAACTCCTATAATTCTTCTTCTCTATCCAATTACTCGCACTTGAACTGTACGTGATATTCAAACGTGCAATGTTCATGCAAAATACATGCTGGATTTTTCTTTCGTGTTCATCTCGAATAGATTAGAGTAGCTCAGATATTGCACGAAAGGGTCTAAACAAGCTACAAATGTGTAATTTTCATTTTGTTTCGTAATTTTTGGGTATAAGTGAATTTTAATTCAAAGATATGCTTCTTAATACCCTTATAATAGGATAAAATTCTAAACAAACAGAAATTTTCAAAATTTAGCAAGTCGAGTCATCCAAAGGAGGAGGAAAAGGGGCATGAAACTTGTTTGTAGGTACACCATTAGATGTAGTACTAGGTTGGGCTGAATTTTGCTTTTCTTGGAAATTTGCAAGTGACGAAGTCATAGCGGTGAAATGATTTCAAAATGATATGGTGAAAATTTCAGCCCCCTAATTCAATTTTTCAAACTTGCAAAACTCACTTATAGATCGAAAACTTTCAAAAAATCGAACAAAGCATTTTTTTGAACATTTTTTCCAAAACTGAAATTATTGTACGTATTTGAAAGCAAAATGGTCATTGTTGGGAAATTATTGCTATTTCTTCTTTTTCAGTGGGTTTTTAAAAAAGCCAATTTTTGAGTCCTTTCACGATTTTTTGAAAATCCACGAAGGAAATTTTTTTTTGAGAAATGCCTCTCTGAAATGGATCAAGGACATCAATTTCAGATAATTAAGCGCAATATTTCAATTTTATTCCACACACGCGATTTTTCAGGGTCACTCAAAAAAGGTCTTTTTAGTGTATTTAAGTAACTTATCTACATGAAAATAAATTTGTTAAAAATATAGAAAATGATTTTTCGAAAAAAAAATTCACCTCAGAGATCACATTTTATTTATCTGAGACTCTCAAAAAGAATTTTTCATTTTTTTTTTCTTTTTTTGAACTATTTACACTATACTTTTATACGGCAGAATAACAATTAATAACCCCTGAAAAGGGCAAAAGTGCAGAAAACAGATCCTAAATGAACAAAGGTTAGCGTACTGGGTCTATTTTACTTGGATTTTACTGAAAAAAAATGTTTAATGATTTGAAAAAATCGTTGAAAAAATAGGAAAAAGGATAAAATCGAGATATTGCGCTTAATTATATAAAACTGATGCCCAAAGTTTATTTCTGGAGGCCGTTTTTCAAAAAAATTGTTTCACGGTTTATCGGAAAATCATGAAAAAACGCCGAAAAAAGGGAGAAATAGCAAAAATTTCCCAACAGTGATCGTTTTGAGTTCAAATCAGTATAATAATTCCATTTCACTTTTAGACAGAATTTTCAACACATTTTTTAGTAAATCTTTAAGTGAGTTTTGCAAGTTTAAAAAACAGAGTTAGGGGGCTGAAATTTTTGCCACATCGTTTTGAGGTCATTTCGCAACTATTATGACTCCGCTGTTTGCAGATTTCCATAAAAATCAAAATTCGGCCCACCCCAATAAAGCAGAAAAAAACACGTCACTTGAATAAGTTGTATATCTTGAAAATTGAAGGGACATACCAGCTTCATAATTGGATCAAAAATAAATATCACAAAATTTGCTCAGTTTTCACTTGCTGCTCATTCTTAAACATTAAAATTGATCTCAGCTCAATTTTATGAAAGAAACTTTGTTCTTTCAATTTTCAAGATGACAAGTTATTCATCTAACGTGCTCTGTGGCGGTATCCGATGGTTATATGCAAATTTTAGGTCTTGACCATCTCTCAAGAGACACCCTGTATAGGAAACAAAAAAGGGCATTTTAATTTTGTTTTGTTTTGTTTTGTTTTCTCGAGTGTTGAGAGTTAGAACAGGTAGCGAAAAAAAGTTGCGAAATGACGTCAAATGAATGTGATAGAAATTCTGTGTCAGCAACTTCACCCTTATCGATATACCTGCATTACCTACCCCCAAACTGATTTCAAAATTTTCCAAAAGTTATGCTAAACTCTATTTTCTTATTTTCGTTATTTACTATATTAGTCCATGCGACCAAAAAATTTACGAAAAGAAGGGTGAATTTTTACGATTTTTAAGTATATTTTACAATGTTGTAGCAATTGGAAGAAGACCATTAATTATGGCTAATTCCACGTGCTTAATTCTAGCTATTTACACTGAATAAAATAGCTAAAAAATTGATAGAACTTTTGGATGAAAAGAAACTGAGGGAACACCTAGCTATTTGGACTTCAAAAACTGGGATAAAAAAAATTAATGGAAGAAAGGGAAAGGGAACATCTATTGGGTTTCAAAATTGGCGATGATAATAATTAATGGGAGGAAGGGAAAATACTTTTGGGCAAGTTGATGAGTCTGATGTCACGGCCCCAAATTTTTATCACGTTAATTTGTCATTATTTCGCTACCTTTTTCCATCGCCTTCTGTAATTTTTGAAGAAAACCTATAATAAGAAACAGCGACTTGATAGGGTAAAGGGTGAAAACCCCCGCAGAGGAATTTTCCACGCAAAAAAACATTAAAATTCGGCATTTTCTGACCCCTTACTCTTAAAATTTTGTAAAATTTTCATTCTCTCTTCGCTAGGCTTATATACTTTTTACTTTTGATTCGACCGGTGTAGACTCATACCCTAGTGTCATACTTGACTTATCGTAGCAATTCCACACTTATGTCTCGTAGCATAGCACTTAGGAGGTAATTTACACGTAATTAGTTGAATACGAAGATCTACGAACATTTTGTCATCCGCTAAACGAGGCCTACGCACTGCGAGTAATTTACAGAGCGAATTTACGTGTAAAATACCGTAATATTCACAACTACGCATGAAGTTTTTAGTGCATAAACTACTTCACCACGTAGTAAGAAAGAACTAGTAGTTTACTAGTAAGGAAATGAGTACTAGTTTACTACTAATAATTTCGGCAACAAAACAGCTAGTTCTGTTGACTAGTAGTAAACTAGTGCTCATTTTCTTACTGGTGTAAATGTATAAAAAATCGTACAAAATTGTGTGAAAAATATTTAATCATGATTTTTGCATAGATAAGCCTAACCTTAAATTTAAATTCGAAAATTTGTGTGAATGAGAGCAAAAAAAATTTTAAATGTATTCCAGTCTCGAAGTCTCACCTCACACATGATCAATTGTAGCACTCGTTTGTCCTCTACCCAACTTATTACTCTATCGCCTCACCTGCTGATAAAGGGCATATTGGCTTTTAAATGCATTTTTGGCGTGTAGGAACTTGGAAAAAATTTTATTTTTAGAAGTTAAAACTAGCATTACCATTTGAAAAATGAGTATTAAACAATGCTTAGTTATAAAAATCAAGCAATGAAAGCGAATAATTTCAACATTCAACTATTTATTAGGAAAATTCCAACATGAAAAAACTAAGAGACGACACAAGCCATTTTTAAGCTTATGTATAATGCTAGGGTGGGGATGACAGCTCGATTTTATACATTCACTTTTTAGCTGCGTGGTTATAATTTTAATAAAGAATAATTACTCTTTTTCCCTGGCCCAGCTGCAGGAAAAAAGTAACGTTAAAATATAGAATGAGAGAATGACAAAACATAGGTGTAACTGTAAACCATAAATTTGAGCGTGAACTTTTCAAAAATCAAATGGTAAATCTTTTGATGATGTTTCTATACTTATATATGTGGACCATAAGTAGCATTTGTTTGAACGAAAATCCAATAAATCAATGGTAACATGGGTTTTTTTGATAGCACTACTAATTCAGCCAATAATGACTACTAGTGAAAATAGTAGTTCATTTCTTTGGCTACTAATAAAACTACCCTTAGAGAAAGAACTACTAGTTTACTAGTAAAAAATTTAGTACCAGTATATTACTGGTAATTTCGACAGCTAGTTTACTACTAGTCGATAAAACTACTAGTTCTGTTAACTAGTATCACTAGTAGTAAACTAGTATTCATTTTCTCAATTATGTAAATTATTTTCATATTAGTGTAAGCCACCTGGAGCATGAATCAAGACACCTGTGGGCTCCAAAGAGAGGATGGAACAAAAAATGCGTGTTTGTACATTTTATACGATTTTAATTTGAAAGGGTTGGCAACATTATTGCAATTTGTTAGGACTACTAGTTTACCCAATATCCAATAATGACTACTAGTGAAAGTAGTAGGTCTAGTTCTTTTCTTTGAGAATTAGTAAAATTACTAGTTCATCTGGTGACTACTAATGAAACCGATAGTTTTTGGAAAAAACTACTAGTTTCACTAGTAGCTTTATTTAATAACTACTGGTCCTTTTCATAAGGGTAATACCTCAACAGGCAACTACTAGCAAAAGTAGTGGTTCATTTCTTCGACTA